>CAUYPK010015430.1:0-110582 GCA_963574355.1 Loris lydekkerianus
CCCTTCCTTGGTCCTTTCCCCATAGTCTAGTGGTATAGTTGGGTTATAGCCTTCATGTGAAAGCTATAGTTTAGCTTCATAGTAGGGCTGAGTACATTGGATACTTTTTCTTCCATTCCTGGGATACTTTGCTAAGGAGAATATGTTCCAGCTCCATCCATGTAGTAAAAAACAATTCAGACTGTTTAAAAACAAGCAGGACTCAATAAAGTAGGGCGGGAACTGTCTGAACCCTGTGAGTGGTATTTTTTCACACCAACGGCCCTGTGGGTTCCTTTCATCCAGGCTGGGTCACCAACAGGGAGATTAGGGACATAGCTGGGAACCTTTCCCCTTTGGGCAAGGAGGGGATGCTTATTATACTTTGTCAGATTTGTCAGGAAAAACTTTCAAATCTGAAAAAGTCACAGGCATAACTTTTTTCTTCTGCTGTTTCAGTGAATCATTTTTCAGAACAACAGCTTTGAACCCAATATGCTTACCAAAAGGACAACTTTGCATCAGAAAAATTTCCTTTCAATTTCCTAAATCCCCTCTCCCCAAACACCCATGCTCAGAATTTTGTTCTTTTGACTTTGTTTTGTTTTGTTTTAGGAAAAACACATTGTGAGTGTTTGTATTCAGAAAGTCAAGTACCCTTACCAAACAAAGCCTGCCTGCTATTATTCTATTTGAAAATCAAGTATCCATTTTGTGCACTATTTGAGTCTTTTCTGATGTCTTGTCTATTTATTTCTCCACTCAGGTCTAGTTAAAGGGAGTATGAGGGAAGCTTAGTGTAGCCCTTGGCTAGCATATTTAGAATCCAAATATTTAGTGAAAGAGAAGGTAGAAATTTACAATTATAATCAAGTTTAGACAATATTGCATGTATCAGAAGTTTTGATGTTCACACATTACCATTATTCTTGCATAAAACTGGGAGCTGGTTTTCAGAAACATTTGTACCCCATCATTCTAGAACTGATCCCAATTTCTGATGCTTTGTACAGGTCACTAAGAGCTCAGGAAAAAAGAGATTCATTCTCAGAACCCAGGAATTTCAATTTCTTGTGTTGCAAAGACAGGTGGAAACGAAAAGAGACCTCAAGACAGGCCAAAGTAGATATAGCAAAGACTTGGGAAAAAAAAAAAATATATATATATATCATAAATGTAATATCCTGAGCCCAGAATGAATCCATCCATTGGGATAGAAATTGAATCAGAATTGTCCTTTGTGAAAATGCCCTACATATTGATCTTTTCTTTTTTCCATCCAATGCTGTTTTGGTATCAAATAGAATCTCTCAATTCTAAGAAATTGCAGCACTTAAAGGACCTTGAACTGGCTGAGATTTGGCTAACACTGCAAAAACTACTTCAGTCACAAGGGTCCAGAGGGATGTTTGCTGAACAGCTTCATCTCAAGTAGCATGGGAATGGCTGCTTCTGACTGGCTGCCATAAGATTCGGAAAAAATGAAATTGATTTCCTTATGCTATTATGGATAATTTTTTCCTTGTTTTTCATCCTTTGCTCCATGAGTTCAATGCCACACTTCCCTTCAGTGCAACCAGATTGGACATAAATACTGAAATGAGTGCCCTGAAAAGAAACTCAAGCCCCAAACAGGGGCATAATCCAAGAGAAAGGCAACCTCCAACCTTCTCAAAGGGACTTGCTTATTCAAGAAAGATTTAAGTCTTTGTCTCTTACATATGCTTGAAAAAAAGTTTCAAATATTTCATAGTCACGAGGACTAGACAGAACAAATTTTTGTCATAAATTATATTATCATCCGTACTTGACACAAAGAGGTGGATTTTCATCAAATGTCTTCATGCCTTGACCTCATCTGAGCTTGTGTTCATTCATTAGTGCTGCCAGAAATACCTGTTTTCTATTTCCTATGGAATTGTTCAGTGCGTAAGCATTCCCTAGTGATAGGTGAGATAACGTACTTACTTCAGTGATTCTCTTGTTGAGAGGACAAGCTCAGGGATGGAATTTGGGGACCTCTAAGATCAATTGTCTATACAAATGAAAATGGAGAAATACTATTGGTGGTTGTATGAAAATGTGAAGAAAACTCAAGCATTAGGTTCCCATCCTCTGACAAATTGAGAGTCATGGTTGTCTGTAAAGGAGAGTGTGTGCTTGTGTGCAGATTTTAACTACACTAAATGTAACAGTTATTTTTGTACATAAGATGGGAAATAGCTAATTGATTTTCACTGAAAATGAAAGATTCAAGCTTTTTATTATAATTTAGTAAGGACCCTGGAAGTGAGTTAGATCCTGAGACCACACATTGATGATTACCTGTCTAGGGAGGCAGTAGATAAATTCTGCTGTCAACAAGTAGTCCTGGAACAGCTAAAAGGAAACAGGGCAGGCAATACTGCGGTGTGGCCAGGAAATCGCCTTCCTTCCTCTCTGCTTTTTCCTCCTGCTTTTCCTTCCTGGAAAACCTTGCTGGTCCTAGGATTTATGTGGCAACTATTAAAGGGTTCAAAAGAGCTTTCTCCTTTCCTCTATTTGGAGTTAAATTACAAATAACCATTTATCTGTCCTACCTTTGGAGCATCTTCCTGTAAAAGTCAAATACTTAGAGTTGTATTATGAGATGAACATTCCGTATTTCCTCTTGCCTATATTTTCTTGGCTAATAGGGCCAAAGTTATATCACACCAGAAAGTACCTAGCATGTAGCAAGTGTCCAACAAATATATGTTAAATGAATAAATAGCTGGGATACATTTTGTTGTAGTATTAATTGGTGTTAACCAGGAGCTACAGAGTGAGACCTCAGTAATGTTGCCATACTAAATGTGGCTACCCACGTAGAACCTGCGTCAGACAGTATCCACAGAGTGTGTGAGCTGTGAGCATCCCCACATTAGTCACATGCAAGGAAATTCCACCTAGGGATCCTTAACAGCATTTGAATTGCTAGATGCCTTGCTTCCCCTAGCAGACTCATCAGAGAGCCATAAATGAAAGAAGCCGTAATTTTCCCATGAAACATAAATTACTGATGTGAAGTCACCTAGCCTTTCCACTCAGAGTGAAACACAGATGGCTGGTAATGCTCTGTCAGTTTAAAGAAACGAGCATGCCAGAGAAAGACATCTACTCCAGATCTTACTGCCTGAGATTTAATACTAGCACATTTCTTCCACTTGCATTCTTCTTGGCATTTTGTTCCTTTTAAGAACTTGTGTTGTGCAGCCTACATCATGCATGTGCAAGGGAAAGCCTGACCTTAGAGCCTTCCAGTGAGCACTGTTTACTGAAATGCCCCTGGGCTGATGCACTGTCTGTACCTACCACCAACAGACTCACTGTGGGAGACACTGTTTCCTTAGGAACTAACAACTGATTGCTTAGCCAAAAATTTACTCGAACCTTCTCGGAATGAACCGACAGTTTTAGATTGCACTAACTCATGGGAAAATTATAAAGGGAGAGAATTAATAAGTACTTTCTTGAGTGTCTAGTACATGTTGGGTGGTGCAGACATCATACAACCCAGCAGCCGCAAAAAGGAAAAGAAAAGAAAACAAAATTCTTGGCTCTCAGTTTGGAATCTCATAACCTGCCAAAGACAGCTGTGTAGGAGGGAAAAACAAACCTGGTTTGTTAGGTCAGCATTTTAATCTCTGTAAAGAGAAGTATAAAGAATTTCAGGAAAGATTCTTTAACTACCATCAGCAAGGACACACTTATTTTATTTTATTGTAATTTTTTTGTTTAATGTTGGGGATTCATTGAAGGTACACAGAACCAGGTTACATTCATTGCTTTTGTTAGATAAGGACCCTCTTATAATTGTGTCCTATCCCCCAAAGGTGTACCACACCCCTTGTCCCCCCACCCCCTCCCTCCTTCCTTTTCTTTGCTCTCCCCATCCCCCTACCCCCCACTGTGTACTAGGACCTTAATTGTTTTTATATCAGAATTGAGTACATAGGATTCTTGCTTCTCCATTCTTGTAATGCTTTACTAAGAATAATGTGTTCCACATCCATCCAGGTTAATACAAAGGATGTAAAGTCTCCATCTTTTTTAGTGGATGAATAGTATTCCATGGTGTACATATACCATAGCTTGTTAATCCATTCCTGGGTTGGTGGGCATTTAGGCTGTTTCCACATTTTGGCAATTGTAAATTGAGCTGCAATAAACAGTCTAGTGCAAGTGTCCCTGTGATAAAAGGATTTCTTTTTTTCTTCTGGGTAGATGCCCAGCAATGGGATTGCAGGATCAAATGGGAAGTCTAGCTTGAGTTCTTTGTGTATTTTCCATACTTCCTTCCAAAAAGGTTGTATTAGTTTGCAGTCCCACCAGCAGTGTAAAAGTGTTCCCTTCTTTCCACATCCATGCCAGCATCTGCAGTTTTAAGACTTTGTGATGAGGGCCATTTATTTTCAAAAATACATAAATGTTTGCTTTTAAAATGACAACTCAATGCATGGTTATGAATAAAGATTAGGATAAGACTTATGTAAAAATAACAATTACCCATGATCTAATTGCACACACAAAGCCACCGTACAATTTTAATATCATTTATTTTGTAAAATTACCCCATCTAAAGAATCTTGTTTGGGTCTTGATTTCTAATAATTATAAAATCTTGCCTCCTGTTTTTCTACTTCATGTTCTACTGTGAACATTTTCACTTATTATAAAAACTCTTCACAAATATTCTAAATGATTATATAATATTCTATTAAGCAGCTTAACCAAATCTACTTAGCCATTTTCTATTCTTGGGCATTTTCAGTGGTTTTTGAATGTCTGCTTTTTAAAAAATAACAGGGTGATACATATCTTTATTTTGATGTTATTTCATTAGGAATGATTCCCTGATGAATAATTGTTGGCTGATTTACATGTGGCCAAACTTTCCAAATAGTCACCCAGGTGAACATGTTTGCATCTTAATGTAAAAAAGGTGGACACTCACGTGCTCAAGCTTCCTACAGTTGCACAGAAAGGGGAAGCTTTTTCTCAAAGTATTAACTAGTTAAGTTCCTCTGGATATTTCATATCTGAGTACGTGTTCAGAAGTGTATTTAACTTTCAAATACTATTACTGAGATGCCATGGGGAGGTGGGGTGGGAAAGAGAAATAAAATGTCTTTGCTTAAAAATATACTGTATCCTGTAATAAAGAAACCTAAGTACAATGGTTTAATTGAACACTTCTTTAACTTTTTCAGTGCAATATAATAAGGAGTATTGATAGAATCTTCAGCACAACATTAGAGCAACTTTCTATTTTTAATTTTTTTTTAGGATAATTCTGATTTCATATGACTGTAAGTCCTTTCAGTAGAGAAGTTCATCAAATTTGTAAAAGTGATTTTAAAAGCATTGGTAAGAAGGGTCCTATAAATTCAGAATCACATCACCTTAAAATCAACCACTATTTTGTACTTCAAAATAGTGGGTCACCTTTAAGGGTTGTTTGTGTGTGTGTGGTTTTTATGGTTTTTTTTTTTTTGTAGACAAGCAATTCACTAAGGTTGGAACTGTACTAGATTTAATGCCTTGGTAACTCAGTAAGCCATGCTTCAATCTGTTACTTTGTAGAGATGGGTAAGTGGCTTCATTAGAGTTTTGATGGTGGAAGATCCCATACTTTATAAGAAAGAGATCGTTGAGTTTCATGCACAAAGGCGCAAACCTATATTTAATCTTCCAGCCAACTCAAAACTTTACCAGAAAGGTGATATCTAAAAATATCTTTTCTGAGCATCTTGCTGTTTTTTTTTTTTTTAATCTTGTGTTGATCTTCACAACAATCTTGTGAGATAGGTTTTGCTTTTCCTATTTTTCAAATGAGGAAACTGAGGCCATTTGTCATCAGACATTTGATTGCCAGTAGTACAGCTAGTCCTTCCTTCTCCCTTGCTGATAGAGCTCCAGTTATCTAGCAGACAAGGTCCTCCTAGAAAGGTGGGCTCCTACACAGAGGTGAACCATGATTGGTTGAAATCTTAAATGGTAACCTCATTCTCTTTTGCCAGTGATTGGGTTAGGGGTGAGCCTCTCTCTATTTCTAGCCAAAAATACAGGAGGCACAGTGTCCTGAAATTTATTTTTGACTCTGAAAAAAATAGATAAGCAAATAGAAAGACTTGGGTTTTTTGTTTGTTTGTTTGTTGTAGACAAAGAAGAATGAAGAAAATATAATGTCTTATGCTGTGGTCACCATCTTACTACAGTGCACAGCCAGACTGAATAGGAAAGGTAATGTGCTTTGGATGAAGGAACAAAAGGATGAAAGAACCTGGATGGACAGGAACATTAATAATAATTAATAATTAACAAACTGCCATACATTCTGCTACTTGCAGTCAAAAGTTTTCTAGCTGGCACAAATCTCATCTAGAGATAAGATTTAAACCCAGGCCTGACTGACAATAGAGCTCACAAAATTACCAGACAAGTGATATGGGGGCGCTTTGAGTTCTTCTCTTTGGTGCTTCAGAGCTGGTACCAAGCCCCAGGGGAAGCTAAAGTATAGAGACCCCATGCTGCCTTCCACTCCCCGGCCCCTGCCCACCATCCAGCTTCAATACACAGACGTTCTGAATTCGATATTATTCTTCAAATGCTTCTCCTGATTATAAATAATAGAAAAACGTAGCACCACACTTTGTAGCCTCTTTGAAAATGGATTTTTTCCACACCAACTCTAAGCCACCAGTGTCTTTTGCTTGAAGGGATTTCTCTTAAGATCTTGGTCTAACGTTTGCCTCAATTATTTTGAGGGAAAAGGACAATAGGGAGGAGAGATGAAAAACAATGACAATTCAGAAACTATCCTTTAACTGACCTGATCTAATTTCTTCTTTCTTACCTAGATCTCTTTTTCCTCAGGCTATTAAATAAATAGCCAAATCACGTGTTTTCTATTTCAACTTTAAAAAAATTTTATTTCCCCTTTTCCCTTTTTAATATTTCACCTCCAGGGAAGACTCTGATGAGGGCGAATTGGTGCTGGGCCCGGTAGAAGGAAAGACAAAAGGGGAGAAGGGACTGGGGCTGTGAGGCAGGAGAATTTCATGTGTGCTGTGGCAAATGGCCCAGGAAGTTCTGAAAAACTTTTGAATCTGCTTGAGGCAGATTTTAGTCATCATTTTCTTTTGCTCAAGAAAGTTAGCCATCTTTGGTGGGGTAGCATTTTATACACAGTAAATGTCTAAAAGATGCTAGTGGAAGAAGAGGGGGAGGAGGAGAAAGACGGAGAGAGGAGAAGAGGGCATAAGGGCTCTCCATTTTTCTTTTATCCTTTGTCTCAATCCATACTCTCAGACTTCAGAACTAAAAGACAAGGGAAACATCACCAATGTCGTGGCTTCTCTGCATCTGGGAGAAGACCAGAATGTGCTGGTAAGAGAAGCTGTGGTAGGTAAAGCACGCCATAAAAATAAATGCAAAAGAAATACAACAGTGTAAACGGGCCACTGGGCATCCTAAGCCCTCAGGTCCAAAGGTAACACAGAGGTGTCCTTGTCCAGGCTTGAATATTATTCTTCACCTCTACCTCCTCTCTCCTCCCTGGCTTACTCAGGAGTATGTTCTGACCTGGTCACTGTCTCCTTACATCCCAATTTCTCAATAGGTTTCCAATAAGTATCTTAAACCACTGAAGCATCTTATTCAGGTTGATTGCCTCTTGCTATATTTGTCATGGACCTAAAATATCCACACCTCCTTCAATAAGATAGTTTCCTATCAGAAGGTCAGAAGATGAGACTCAAAGATTTCAAGAAGCTTTCTCAGAGTTTCACTGATAACAAGTAGAAGATCAGGATCCCAAATAGAGTCCAGAATCCATGTTCTTTTCACATCTGAAGACCTACCAGAGTCCTAAACAGAGGCTTCGAGAAACCAACAGGAGGAGGAAGTGACAGCATCTTTGCTAAACATTCACCTCAGTCTCCAGTCACCACCCACAGGGATGAAGAAAATGCCATGGTGGGAAATTTATTTCAGGCAAAACCATTCCAGTCAGCTTCAAGCTGATGTTTTGAAGCCATGTGAAATAAATACCCCTAGAGATAAAGATGACAGTTTGGGAAAAGCACTGAAAAATGCACTGAGATTAGAAGCAATCAGCCTCACCAAAAGCCAACACTTTTTACACAAGACACTGAAAATGAGGTTGCCTTGCTTCATACACTGCCTGGATTGTACTTTGTTGGACAATGTCTTTTGTTCGTCAAGAGCTGACAGTTGATGAAGAACCTTTCTTCATGGAGAAAGTACCTCCCTTCTTTATCCTCCATCTGTCATGCAGATATTTAAAAAGACCTGGCAAACATTAAGAAGCATGTTGAAGCAAATGTCCATGTATGCAGTTTGAATGAAGGAGGACAAGGTAATTCGTTGAGTGTTATATCATTCATTGCTGTTCCCTAGCAGCTTGGGAAGGGTGACTAGAGTCTGTAGTATTTTTATATTTCCTAGATCGCAATGCATGTTCTTTTCTGTCCTTAGAGCTATAGACACCAGACTTTGAGTCATCCAAGATGCATTCTAAAATGCACACATCAATCTTCCTGAAAGGTGGTTCATTTTACAGTCAAAATGTATCTTTAATGTGGAAGTGATATTACAGTAACCCCTGTAAAGACTTGAATCTAACCTTTTCCAAAGATCTTCTTGTACCAAGAAAGCAGGGGAGAAACTTTAACATATCCTGCTCTAAAGGGCTATAACTGTGAAAATACAGACAGAAGGAAATGTGAGATGTGTTCAACTTTGAATTTTTAAGTAAATTTTGAGTCAAAGATAAAACATTTCAGGAATTCTTATTTCTAAGAACCCAGGCATTTCAAATAACAAAAACAAAGTAGATTATAAATAGTAGAATTGGAGAGGAATAGTTAAAGAATAGGAATTCCTCTATGGTGGGTAGATAAGTGTTGTCCTGCTGGAGAATGGATCATACTAAAAATAGAAGCCTAGAAGGACTTAGGAGGAGACTAAGCACCTTTCTAGGGAGCCCAGTTCATCAGAAGGTATGGTGGTCATGCTCCCTGGAGAGGATGTCTCATTAATACACAGAGAAGCCATAGAGACTCAATATATGTCCCAAGACTGTATGCAACTCCACTGCCTCTAGACTTCATGGGCAACACTCTGTCAACATTCAGGAGGATCTTAAGCCCCTCCGGACTAGGAGTTGTCTTTATGAATGTAGAGGCATGGTGAGGATGTGGAATGGAGTACCCTGCACCTATCCGTGTGTGGTTGAAAGGAACCACGTGGAGCTCTCTTGAGCAGGCCTGGAAGGGAAACACTTTCCTTTGTTGCCTCTGTTAGTTAATGATGAGGCACTCAGGGAATTTCCTAGCTCTGTCTTCGAGATGGGGACTACACTTTTTCTGTGTGATTCTGACTCAGTTGTCAAAACCAAGTCTCCCAACAGCACCAAGCTCTGCTCCCTGATGACCATGTTCTTCATTTTTACAAGCGGCTCTTTGCTCAGGAATTCTGACTTGGTCTTGCCCTAGTCCTCCAGGAGTAGAGTCTGACTACCCTCCAACATCAGGCCTAATCCTTGGGACTCAGTGACAGATTTCTCTTTGTGCATTGGAGCTCCTCATATCACCTACTCCTACTATTCCATCCTTAGGGACACTGCACTGAGTCATGCTGCACGTCCCCAAGGCCAGTTTCTTGCCTGATGCACCCTATGTGTACCATGGCCCTGCCTCCTAATGTGTTTCCTTCCCAGGAGTTTCTATCCACCTCAGAGCTTGTGAGGAACAGTCTGTTCTGGAATTTTGAGGAAGGTTTGAGTAAGGTTCAAATCCTGATCTGGCACTTAGAAGTTGTATGCAATGGGCAAGTCATAAAATCACTGCTTGAACCTCAGTTTACATATCTGTAGGGTGGAAATTATAACTACTACCATCATTTGTTTCCTGGGAAAATTTGTTTCCTTTGGAAAATATGCATACCAAAGAGCAACCTGGGAAAATTCCTAGGGTGGCCAAACACTATGAATAGCAGGGTAGAGATTCATTCCTTCCTTCCCATTGTGTCTTTCCTCTCAGGAGCTAGGCCCCAGCCCAGGGGGAAGGGCTGGCACATTATACAATTGGAGGGCCAAAGAAAGCCAGTTCCCAGGGAGGAGCACAAGGAGGAAACCAGAGGAGTTAAACCAGTCAGCAGACGCATGGGAGGAGGTGTGGAAATAGAAGTAGAGGCACAGCTTGAGGTCCGTGAAGATGGACAGGAGGCCGAGTGAAGTCTAGAAAGCAGAAAGGGTCATCAGCTTTGTCCATAATGATGTACAGAGTCTTCTAAATAAGGGACAGAAAAATGACTGAAATTTAATGTGTTTTTAAGTTGCTGCTAAGATATACAGGAGTTCAAACTCAAGTTTCATGAAGTCATAGAAGTCATTCTTTGGGTAAGCCCACATAAGGGAAGTTCATTACATATTCTGTTCTAATATTTCCCAGGTGGGTAATGATTGGTTTAAAAATTAGCATTTTAGAGTTTATATGTCAAGTGAGACCCTTATTAAATATGCCATTTTAAAAACTTTTGAATTTCTCATGCAAGCCAGAAAGCTTAGTTAAACTTTTAGCTCTTTCAGACAGACACTAATGATTTGTTCCCTTGGAGAAATGGCTTGGTCTTTTGGAGACGCGTTTTCCTCATTGTGCAGAGCATACATAAGGACTTCACCACCTATGCCATGCTCTAAGAATTCCTTGAAACAGAGATTTGTTTCTTTGGATCACCACCACGAAGTATCCATTGCTGATTTTGACACAGAGTGGGTGCTCAGAAGCTGTCTGTTAAATGATTGAAAGAATAAACGAATGAATAAATGAATTCATTTATAGTGAATAAGTGAAAGAATAAATGAATGAAAATATGAAATAATAGGAATAATTGATAATGAAATACTCTGAAACGGTTACATGTAATTTTAAAATACCACTACTTTTATTTCTGCCATTATTTATTTCTTTCATTAAGTATGCTCTTAAGCATTTTCAAACCAAGGAGGTCAAATGTTGTAGCATGTAGATAAAGGAAATATGTAGTTGATTTTGAAGATAACAGTTTCTAAAATTCATAATAACAATATAATATCTTAGTGAAAGGAGACATCCAACACAAAAGACTTGTGTAAACGATTACTATCTCATCTCCATTCAAACAGATTTAAAGTTCATTAGCAAGTCATATTTTACAAATTCTTTAGAATTATAGTGAAGAATTTAATAATTTAATCCACATCTTCACATCTGCAATGCACTTCAGAGACATCTGAATAAATTCAGTTTATCTCATCAAGTTAAAAAAAATATAAACATACATACACCGTGGAGTTTATTGTTCCTGGTTATTTTGAAAACATTAATTTTATTCCAAAGAGATCACTTTTTTTTTTTTTTTAAATTAGGCAACTAGATTTTAAATGTTTTATTGGAGAATATTACATAGAATGAAGAGATGGCAACTGAAAACCAGAGATTCTTAGTTTACCTGGTAGGAAACGGTGAATAGACATGTAGATGAAGAACATGGCACTTTCTGCTTGATTTCAGGTACTGCCAAAATCTTCCCCAGAAGAAAATGGCAAAACCCATCTTTCCTCAGTGAAGTGAGTGCCCTGACAGATTTTAAGAGACCGGCACCTCCTGGGTTGGAGGCTGCTAAGTGTTTGGCCTCATGCTGCTGACCTCAGATAAGCAAGAACCTTGTAGCCAATTGGAGAGGGGCTCAATTATAGTTGTCAAGGAGACACTCTGCTTATCATGGTCTAAAAATCCTGGCTGGGAAAGAAAACCATAACAATCTGTGCACAGCTTAGCCTCAGCCATCCTTGGTGACAACAATGTCATCGGTATGAGCACCCACAAAGAGGAGAAAGAGAAGTGATTTCACTAATGCTGATGAAAATTAAAATGACAAATACAGCTCTCAGAATTAAGCATTTTGGCTTTTCCTCTAATCCCTATGTTCTTTTAAGATACAGTCTGGAACCTCCACTGTAATAAGCAATATTAATTTTTATGCTTACAACATCATATCTAATCTTCTTAACTGCCCAATAAGGTACACCTCACAGCAAATACTGGGCATTCTTTTTTTGTCATCCCATGTCTGAACTCCCCTTCTGTGTCTAGGGACATATGCATCTTTTTATTATTATTATTAAATCATAGCTGTGTACATTAATGCGATCATAGGGCACCATACACTGGTTTTATAGACCATTCATAGCTGTGTACATTAATGCGATCATGGGGCACCATACACTGGTTTTATAGACCGTTTGACATATGCATCTTAATAGGAGCTTTCTAAGCTTCCTATGAAGGTTACAGCGGGCATGAGACCTTGAGACCTGGATTCTGCCATTCAGATGACCTGGGCTGTATTTTTAATTAAGTTATAGTGGAGCTCCCCTTTCTTTGGAGGTAGTAGCCATAGTGTTGTTGCAAAACAGAATTCTCGGTACAGAACTGGCAGTAGTACAGACCAGGGTGTCTAATGTTTAGTTAATTGTGATTTCTTTTTGATACCACTTCTGCAGCTGGATTTGAAAAGCTTTTGTCTGCCTTGAGCCTGGTTCTCCAGGTTTCCCAAGTTTGCTGAAGCTTACTGATGTCTTCCTATTAAGTTCATTTTCTGTTTAAATCAAAGCCAGTGCCTTCTGACTTCAAAGTCTGTGTTTTTAAATCTATTGTATGGGTCTGGGAAAGAGGGGGTAAAGCTGTAATGGAAGGCAATCTAATGCAGTTAAGCAAGGATATCTCCTGTTTTCCCCAGCATACTGAGCAGACATTCTGGTCAAAGGACAAGGGGGCTGAGTCTCATTTTTTTCATTGTTCTCCTACCTCATAGACCTGTCCAGGAAACAACAGAATTTACATTCTATTTCAAGTTGTCAAGGATGATTTATTCCTGCGCATTAACTGAAGTATGGCAAGATCTCCTAGAGTTCTGACAATGTAGGAAAGCAATTTGAACTTCCCTGATAAGTTTTGCTCAGCAAAATACTCAATACTTTTTTAAAGTTTAAAAAGCCTTAAATGTTAAAAAATCTTAAATGTTGGTGCTGACATTTCAGGGAAAGTAACATGCACAGTAGACATTCTTTAAGTTGACCAACCAAGATACTGTAACAAACTGGTCAACATATGCAGGTGGTCAACATAAGGAACTAGGCCTACTGTACTGATGCATACCTGTGGTGCAAGTCTGGTCTATGAAAATTAGAACAACTTAAGAAGGTGGCTAATGTAAAAAGGTGGTCAACTATAGAGTTCTACTTGTATTTAATAAACAAAGTCATAGAGTCTCAGGGTTAGAATGTTCTTAAAAGTGAGATGGTCTGTCTTCCTAACCAATGATTGAGCTCCTGACCCATAAGCCTCCTGCCTGGCACTTCCATGATGGGGCAATATTACTTCCTCAGCCACTTGTTCCACATTTAAATGCTTCTGATTATCTTACCATTTTTCTTTTTGTTAAATCAATATAGGTTTCCAGATGATTCATTTTTATTGGTGACTACATTTGTACTTAAAAGAAAATAGAAAAATTAAACTAGTTTTTCACATTGTAGCTTCAGCAGATTTTTTGGCACATCAGTTTAGAGGACCCCCACCTCTGCTCCAATTTCCTTCTCACTTCTGCTACAGCAGTGGTAGACAGTTTCAAGTCCTTGTTGTATCCCTAATTTTTTTTTCATATTCTGAACTTTCTCTGATGCTATGGGAGTCCCTGTAGAAGGCAGCTTGCAAGTGTGGGTAACCTGTAACCCTTAACTCTCATTAACAGTTAATGAAAGTCAGGGATTAATAGGTGAATGTCTCAACCTCGCTTTCTTTGGAGGGAAAATTCTGAGATACATTCTACACAGCTCTTCAGAAAGTCTCCAGAGAGACTGGGACACAACTACCCATAGTTTTCTTTCTTCCCTGTCTCACCTTTTCCATTTCTTTATTCCTGCTTTCTGGCATCACCACTCAAAAGCAATATCTACATTCAAATCTTTGCCTGCACTTTACTTTGGGGGGGGGGAGGCTAAAACTAAGATAGAATCAATCATTGATATATCTGGTTTATGGTCAAAAAAAAAAAAAAAATGAAATCACTATAACCGTACACCCATCACTGAATCCGGCTATTCCACATGGAAACTATGAAAAGAGCTTGGGCCTTGAAGACAAATAGGCCTATGTGGAAATCCCAGTTATGCTTCTTTCTATTTTATGATCAAGGTATTTAATTTCCTGAAACCTCAGAATCATGTTTCTACTTATTTTTCTCCTTTGGTAGGAGGCCTCCCCGACCACTCTGTTTATTACAGTCTTCTATCCCATGGCTCTCCCAACCTTTAGAGCTTCTATGTCCATTATTTAATTTTTGCTTTCTATTTAATTATTACTTCTCACCTTTGGGCTTATTGAATTTTTTTATTTTATTTTATTTTTTGTAGAGACAGAGTTTCACTTTATCACCCTCGGTAGAGTGCTGTGGTGTCATACAGCACACAACGCCCAACTCTTATTGCATATTTTTAAAATACTTTTTTAAAAGTTAATTTTAGACTGTGTTATTAGTTCCAGTTCTTTGGGTAAAAACTTGACCATTACATTTGCCAGCTAGCTCACTGTCTCTCATGGTGGCCTATTTCCAGGTGTTTTACAGTTTTTATTGTGAGCTTATTTTCAGCAGGGATTTTGTTCCTAGTGAGTCTGGGTGCGCTCTGCGTTTGGAGGGTTTGTAATGGATGTGTTTTATGTTTGCTTGTGCCAAGACCGTAAGGGAGCCATAAGTTCTAGACTACTTGTTTTACATGTTGATATGTTGATGAGGGCGTTTGCATATTCAAATAGTGTAAATCAGGACTGTGCTAACTACTCCCAGATGACTCTACTTCTATTTATGATGTTAGATATATCACTAGATTTCTTGATGCCTTCTCAGGTTCCTTCTTTCCTTCTCTAATCAGGGTAACTCCCATATCTACATAGAAGCTTGGTGGTAAGGCCCAAGGCCTCTCCTCTTGTTCTACTTGTGAAAGGAGGGCTTACAGCACTACCCTCCAGGCCTAAGGCTGATAGTTAGATCTCACAGCTTTATGAGCTGGTTATCAACAGCTTCTACCCAACCATCTGGCTTTGTTCCTCTTCTTCATTTCTGGCACATTGGATTGCCTTGTCTTACTTTCAAATTTAGCTTTGTGTTTACTTTATACTTGAGCTATATTTTGTGTAGTATTTGTGCTTGAAAGACAGTATTCTTTCTATGTCAGACCTGTTTGCCAGAGTGACTGGAAGTTTCTATATACTTTCCATGGGTAATCTCTTACCAGAAATGAAGCATACTTCAGACAATATGAGAATTCGTATAAGAGCACTAAAAAAATAACAAAACTGATATTGACAACTGACACTGGTAGAAAGTTTACTTTGTGATAGATGTCAGGGGTTTTATGTCACCTTATCTAATGTAATCATTCAAATAACTCTATGAGATAACCAGTGTTATGCCTATTTTTGAAAAGAAGAAACTAAAATGAGAGTAACTTTTCAAGCTCACAGGGCTGGTTAGTTGCTGAGGCACTTAGGTATAAATTCTGGCTCTACCACTTTCAATGTGTTTGCTTTTGGGCAAAGCACTTAAACTTTCTATGGAAAATGGGGATTATATAAATAACATTAAATATGAAGAGTGAGAATGCACACATTCTTAGAACGTGCTTAGTGCTGTGCTTAGCATGCAGTGTGCTCTGTAAATGTTAGGTATTATTTCATAGCAACCCCTTAGAAATCATATTTGTATTGTCCAAGGAAGCTAAAAAAATTTTCTCTTTGAACTTGAAAGATGATGCTATGCTTTTTTCATCATATCCTCAGAAGTTAGCACCAGCACATGCACTCTCTGACTGCCAGGCGGTTCCCTGCACACCTTCTGTGAGCACATCAGTTATTATCGACTTGAACTTCTGTCTCGCTATTTGTATCTTCACAAATTTTAAATTCAAATTACTTGCTAATTGATGCACCCATCATGCTCCAATTCATTTCCTCGTACACCAAAGTCATTTGTAAGATTTCTCCTGGGTCTCCAAAATTTAGCTTCCATAGGCATCTTAGAAGGGCTGATTTGCCAGCTTGGTCCAGTGTAATATGTAGGGAAGAAGAGGAGGATGATCAAGGGATTCACTAGAAGAAGATGTTGAAGTAGGTTTGGGGATACGGATATTTATTCAGAATTAGCACATGTGAGACGGAAGGGAAGGAAGCAGGATTCAGCAGAGAGAACTGCAGTGTGGGGTTGGTGAAGTCTTGGCCACCAGAATGGGGACCTTTGGAGCAAATATGGCCTCTGAGAGTCACCATGCATTAGGCCCACATGGCAAGATTTTTATATTTCAGCCTCACCAAGTCCCTGGATGCCCTGGGATGGGCATGTGCTTGAGCCCAGTGTTATTCGGCAATCCAAGCATTCCCTGAAGGATCTGGCACTGAAGACTCTGATGGCTGCCCTCCCTGAAGCTGGCTGTCAACCTTCCTAAAACAGGGATCTGATCCCTCATTCTAACACACAGGAGACTAAAACAAGACATGAGATTTCACCAATCTCCTAATAGGAACTTGAGGCTACTGCCGAGATGACTGCCTTCTTTTTTCCTTCCATCTTGTGTGATAGTTAGTTCAGAAGCTTGACTTTCCCTTACTTGGTTATAAGTTCCTGGAGGGCAGAAGCTCAGAATTATGAGTTTGAAGACTATACAGCACATACTACAGTGCTCTGTGTATAATGAAGGTAGACCAGATGTTTATTGGGTAAAAACCTAGGGGCAGTTGTACTAAG
The DNA here is from genome assembly GCA_963574355.1 of Loris lydekkerianus. Classification (NCBI taxonomy): domain Eukaryota; kingdom Metazoa; phylum Chordata; class Mammalia; order Primates; family Lorisidae; genus Loris; species Loris lydekkerianus. The sequence goes on from CAUYPK010015430.1 coordinate 16,864, forward strand.
GACTATAGGGAAAACGATTGTTCGATATCTCATTTTTGAATAATTATTAAATTGAAGGATAAAAGATTAATTAGGACCTATATCATACTATGTACTAAAATAAATAGAAAATGAAGTAAGCTTTTAAATATAAAAATGGAAACTTTAAGTCTAAGAAAACTAAATAATAATTTTGATTTTGAAGTATTTAGATTTTAGAAACAAAGGAGTAAACCACAAAATAACTTGTAGTTTGAATGTTAAACTTCCATCTGTTAGACAAAATGTAATTTAAAGACAAATAAGCAATTGGAATGAAAAATTACAACAAATGAACAAATGGAAAAATATTTGTAACAAATCAAGTCTTATTTTTAATAAATAAAGAAGTTGTGCAGGTTGATTAGAATAATAAAAATACCCTGAGGGAAAAAAGGAAAATTATGTGAATGTACAGTTTCAAAAAGAAAACATACAAATGGCAAGAGATACATAGAAAAAGTTTAACCTCCTTAATTGTCAATGGGTAACAATTTTACACTGAGAAAAAAATTTCAAGTATCTAAGATTTTGAAAGAATCTGTTAATAAAAGTTGTAGAGATGGAGTCTACATATAGATTTGTGGAATAAATTTATACAACTTTTCTTGAGGACATTTTAGCCACATGCATAAAGTCTTTGCACCAGTCATTCTACTTTTAAACACTTTTCCTAAAGAAATTATCTGAAATGTAAACAGCCATAAATATCCAACCATGGGGGCTTTAGGATTAAATTGTGATTTATCTACTTACTGTGCAGTTATTAAAAATCACACAGTTAAAGGATACTTAATGAAATTAGAAAATGATAATATTACATGGCAAAAAGTCAAATAGAAACAGATATTTATTTATTTATATTTATATATAAATATGCCTATTCACATATACACATATGTAAATAAGATGAATAAAAGTTATATTTCTTTTTAATTAATTAATTAATTTTAATTTATTTATTATATTTATTTTTATTTTTATTTATATTTACATTGTACATAAATATTTATATTTATACATATACACATATGTAAATAAGATGAATAAAAGTTATATTTATTTTTAATTAATTAATTAATTAATTTTATTTTAATTAATTTATTATATTTATTTATATGTATATGTATTTATAAATATGCCTATTCACGTATACACATATGTAAATAAGATGAATAAATGTTAGCAATGATCATTATAATGTTAGAATGGTAGGATGAAATAGTTACAGATTTTTCTTATCCTTTTCTCTATTTTCAAAATTTCACACTGTGTACATGTTGATTTGGTGTTCAGAGAATTCAAACACACCCTCACACACACACAGACTTTTACATAAGAGGCTAATAATAGAGGAAGTTCAGCACAGTCCCACCTGTTTCACCAGCCACCCACCTCAGGTTACTCACACTACACTCTTTCACCTTCCTCAGTCGAAATATTTAAGAAAACTGAACCTGTTCAAAATTTACAAATTGCTATTGCTCTGCAAAGTAATAAACACGAACTTTGGAACTGCACGTTTGAATCTAAATCCCATTCCAACCAGTGATTAGCTATGTATCTTGGACAACTCCCTTGTACTCTCAGAGACACTTTTTTCCTGTGAAAAACGAGATTATAAATATGTACCTAATAGTATTGTGATGGAAATAGGATGGTATGGCAACAGTTCAAAGCACAGACTTGGGAGCCAGATTGCCTCGGTTCAAGATCTACCTCTGCTACAAATAAATATGAGAACATGGCAAAGTTATTTACACTTGGTGTGACTTTGTGCCCATAATAGTGCCCACTTTATGAGAGCCCATAATAGTGCAGGAGAATTATGCAGGTTAATAATCACTTTGAGCAATCCCAGTGGACACTGCACACTATGTTGGTTTTGCTATAGTTATTTCATGAAGCATTTAAGGTTACATACCACTGAAGAGATGCAATTGGCCTACTATGTGCCAAGTCTTGTGTTATGGGTCCAGACTATTATAATGGAATACATAACATCTGCTTTTGAAAAAGTTCTAACTTTGAGGAAGAGGTATATACAAGAAGAAAAACAACGCACTAGAATATAGTAAATCAAGTTGAATCCTGCACAGGGCACCTTAGGTGCATAAAGGAGAAGTCCCCTGTCCAGCCTGGGAGGTTAAAGGAGATGATACTGAGCTGAAGCTTAGAACACGTAGTAGGCCCTCAATCTCTGTTTTCTTCCTTTAATTCAACTCTCCTTCTAACCATATCCCTCCTGGCAGATCCTTAAGTGAAGACTGGGTGACAGAAATACGTGAGGAATTCAAAGAGAATCATGCCCATTTTCCCCAATTCTAGGGCAGCCTGGGAGTACAAAACCAATTTACACCAATATGTGCACACTTGTGACAAGTTAAGGTCTTTTCTACTGTTCGGCCAGCCAGATATGAGCGTTGACCTTATAAAAGGTCTATGCTAACCCCTGTGCTGACAAAGCTGTAATTATCCATGTCTTGCTGTCACAAAATTTTAGGAACATAGAAACAACTTAGCCAAAGCTTACCTTCCCCAGAGGTGCTTGTTTGTTCTGCAGGTCAACTGGGACCTGTTTGGATACCCCTAACCCAAAGGGTTTTCCACTCACTCCCCACCTGACTGTACCTGGCACCTTTCTTACGAGTCTAATTTAGAAGTTCAAATTTTTCCAAGACAGGTCAAGACAGGTCAAGAATGGGCCAAGCCTGGTGAAGGCTACTTGGGAAACCGAGATGCTTCGTTTATCTAAAAATCCTGCCCATCTTTTCTTTATCTTGCTAATTCCTGTTTGTCTTCTAAGACTCAGCTGTGGCATCACCCCCTCTGAAACTTTCTTGACTCCTCTTCCCAGCTTGTTAGGTGTTCCTCAACTTTTTAAAAAAGTGACAATTTGATGACACAGTGATTTAATGCTATGATCTGTTTAAAAACCCATGGATTTGGATATACAAAAAACACACTAATCTTATAACATTCCCTTTCCTCTACAATGGTACTTCTATTTTATTTTCCTCATAGAATTTTAGCCTAATGAGGTATAATTTTATGCTTTCAAATGTTTTATTGATCAGTCTCTCTTACCTCTCTGTGAAAAAAATATGTTTATAAACGTAAATCTTTACAAAAAATATTCTGTCACCCTGTTTAAAGATTTTTATTTGGATTGCGTTGTCATTACATTTATGAATAGAAATTGATCAAAACAATAAATGTATTCCAAATTTTGATATATAATTATTGGAGTTAAGATTATAATTTAAAATGCATCTTGTAATGAAATGAATGGCCACTCCTCCTACAATTACTCCATGTATTCATAGATACATAGAACCAACCACTAGAATAAATGAGATTCAGCCTCATCTATATAACTATTTTTCATTTTTATAAATGCTTAGGACTGAGAAACTTTTCCTCATAAATCAGTAGACACAAATGCAAGTTTTGTAATAGCATTGTCACTCCATTTTTTGTACTTCTTCCAAGTCGCATATCAAAATCACATAGTGATTTATCATCAAAAATTATTTTTAATGATTCAGCAACTGACAAGTCAATTAGGTCTACCTTCAATTTTGTGGAATGCAAAGAACTGGAAAACCTGACTTCCAGAAATATTTGTTGATTACTGAGTGAGGAAACAGTCATCTATTTTCTCAATACTTAACACTAATATTGCAAATGGTCCTTGTTTAACACTCTGAAGTTTTCTGTAAACCACAGGGCAATGCGCGATGGACAAGGTGTCAGTGCTGACAAGTTTCCTTTATTTGATAAAGTACAAGTTCTTTACCAAGAAAAGAACTTAAGAAGTGTGAGTTCTTAAGCAGTTCAATTTTAGGAAACAGTACAGATGGAGCTGGAAAATCTGCAAAGTAAGCCCTGACTGTGTACTCTTTGGAAAATCTTTGTGTTTCCTCAGGGGTGGTGTCTCCCCAAGTTTGAAGACTTTTCCCCCTCCTTCAACCAATTAAAAGACTTGGGGAAACAGATGAATTACTGACAATGTTCCTGGGATGGAGAACTCATCATGATTCTCTGTGAATCCCCTCCTCCGTAGCCACTTTGTGCCCTGGGGTCATGTTATTGGCCAACTTCACCTCTTTTGGGCTATCTGTAGCAACTCCATGTTTTATTATTTCAGCCATTAATTCTCTAACAACAGGACTCATTTCATTGTCTGATAATCGAGGCTGCCAGAAGACATCATTAAGATCAGAATATAAAGAAACTAGATGGTGAAAGTGCCTAGATATTCCCTGGCAAGGAGGACCAGCCTGAGAAGAGAGGTGGGACAGAAATAGGTTAAAATAATTTCCACTGGTTGATTTGCATTTGGCTGCCATTTATGAAAAGATCCAGTTGTCATTAAAAAGTTTATTATTTCTCCCATTTTATATCTGTTTCCTTGTGAATCTTTTATAAGAGAAATATCAATCAATAAAGAGTTTATGTTATAACAAACTTTTCAGTTCCATTTTCTTCCACTTCAGATTCTTTTTCTTTTTCAGGAAAGATATTTTAATACCAGTGCAAGGGCGTTCTGCACAGAGCCATTATTCCCAATTTTAATTTGCCCAAAAAGCACCCACTTGTCTTGGCCCTCCTAAACATTACCATACCCCCCAAACTCTGTCCATATTCACTCTTGAGAAAAATCTCAACTTATGGCTTGAAATAATGTGATATACCATATGAACTCAAATTACTATACATAGACCTGATCCCTCACCTAAATTCTCAGTGTGAATATCCAACTGCTGACCAGACACCTACACTTGGAAATCTCACATATGTCTTCAACATTACATGCCAAAACCAGAACTTTTCAATCCTACTCTCTCACTACCTCCCCCAAGATTCTTGCTTCCCCCCAGGGTCATTTGTTTCTATAAATGGCACCACAATTCACTGAGCTGCTTGAACCAAAAATCTGTTGGTAATTCAACTTTTCTCATACCTTCAAATCCAACCCATCAGCAAATAAACCTTTTAGGCAATGTTGTGAACACCTTCAAAACATTTCCCATATCTGTCCACTTGTCTTTCCACTAGGCCAGAAGACTCTATGGATATTTGTTATGGCCTTCTGATAGATTTTCTCATTCTTGCCTCCTCCTACCCTTTCAACCCATTCTCTGTGCAAGAGTAAGAGGGAAATTTTAAATGTGGAGCATATCACATCACTCCCCTGCTTAAAATTCTTTGTGGTTTTCTATTATTCTTAACATCCAAACATCTTGTCATAGTCTATAACACTCTGTATCAGTGATCTTTAACCAGTGATTAAGAATACTTTTGGGACAACCTAAACTAACAAGAACAGCAGATGCAACAACTACCACCAAAAAACCCAAACCCCAATGCCTGAGCCCAACTCCAGACTAACTGAATTGGAATCTTTGTAGGTGAAATACCTACATTTCTGATACACAATCACTACCTGCAACATACAAACATACAAATCTATTTCTTTTTTGAACAGACCAAATATATGTCTGCCTCAGGACATTTGCACTAACTGTTTCCGCTTTTTGGAATGCTTTATACTCAGATTGGCACATTTGGCTGTCTCTTTCTCATCACCCATATTTCAGCTCAAATATCATCTCTTTAATGAGGGAAGAATCACAGAAAAGGCAACAGACATTTAAACTTTCATGTCTGTATACATGACACTGGAGTCCTCCTGCTAGGAGTTATTCCCTGGCATGTTATGGTCACTCACATATTATGTGCTCTGTTTCAATGAGCTTGTTGTCAATGACTGTCCTTCTATTTCCTTGCCATACTACAAAGCAACAAAATTATCAAGTTTTTAAAAACCCATTTCTACATGCATATTTACTCAAATAATTATAATTCAATAGGACAGTGACTGAAAGAATGTATGCATATGCATGCAGCGTTATCATGCTCTTAACATGCCATGCAAGCAAGAGCCACCTCTGATTGCCCCCGAGGAATGACACTTCTCCTTGGGATGTATCCTAACATACAGACCTTTATAATCATCCTCTAGGGAACTTTCTCAAGAAAATACTCATTGAAAACCTCATTCAATTTTGGAAGGTAGTCTTCATGAATGCAGTTGACTTGGGTGTAAAATCCTCAGTAGTGAAATGAGTTTTAACTTAGCTGCCCAAATACAATTTTGCTATAAGGGACTTTCTTGTAGCCTGCCACTTTCAATATCTTAATAGTGCATATATCCAAAAAGAATCCTATAACTTACTAAGAACATTCTGCGAATAGATGTCCTTCCTATGCTTTCCCCTTGACGGCCTGGATAATTGAGGCTTGAATTGAGTACCAGGTAGTTGAGTGTGTAATTTGTGTCCCGTGGAAGCATGTCTGGAATGAAAGCCTAGGGAATGAAATCCAGCCCTTCATTAAGCCTGTGGTCTCTCATAAGGAAAGGGTGTCAGCCCAGAGGAAAGGGTGTCTTTCTCATGTCTAGCCACCAGATGGGGCATTTTTTCTCATTTCTGAAAAGCACCAACTGTGGTGATACAACCCTGACAGTACTATTATTTTTGTTTGCTATTGCTTGTTTATTGCTTTATTTTGTAGATGAAAATTCTACATCTATTTTTTAGATGAAAACTCTGTTAGTGAGAGAGGTGACATTTTCTATCCCAGGAGAAAACCTGCCAGTGAGTGAAAACCTGCTAGTGATTTGACAAAGAAGTCTAAAGCTCTTTCCATCCATTACTTGGAAATAGTCTCTTACTCTTACTTGGTCTGATCCCTGGTGCGTGGTCAAAGGCTACTGGGCAGTAGTTGGGTCCCAAATTCCAAAGCGAGAGGCACAGATCAAAGCACAGAGCAGTACTTTAATAATAGGCTCCTAATTCCATGGGAGTCATTTACCTTTTCCAAAGAGGTTCCTTCCCCTCTTTGGAAATTGAAGGGGTAGATGCAGCATAAAATGAGGTTACTTTGGGCTCAAACACCTTTGGCTAAAAGGAAGTAACAGAACATTTTATAAATGGAGCGTTTTTTTACTCTTTCTTTGCAGCTTTCCACGGTTACTTGAATCAAAACCATCTTGTGAGACAACTTCCGCCACATTAATCCATTTTAGAATCATCTTTGGCTTCATTAACTACTTAAGGGGGTTAATTTGGTCACTACTGACCTCCCTTTTTGTCAAACTTACTGTTGAATTGGATTCCTAACTTGGATGAACTCAGGTGTCTCTTGTCCCCAGGAGCTTAATTATAGACATGTTGGATGATTCTGGGCTTGCTCCCTCAGGTCAAGAGCACAAAATCCACACCATAGCTTTCTGCAAAGAGGGCACGTTTTCTAAGCCTTATTCTTGCAGTCTTTGGAAGAAATGATGAAGGTTGGAGGAAGGAAGCAAATAAATGCATTTTCTCTAAGTCAGTTCAAACTAGAATAAGTCATTGCCACACACTGTCTGCCTCCTACTTCCCAGGGCCCCCCTTCCCCCAGACCCTCCATCAGTAAATGGATTTAACCTCATTTGCTGCTCTCTAGGGAGAATGCATTCAACCACAAGCTTCCCAAGGCGCTCCCCTTCCTGGTACAAAAAGCTGAAAATGTCATCGCATTTGCAAATGAACAGAAACCTCCCACTCAAAGAGCATCAATGCCTCTGTGGCTCACTGGAGCAGCTGGCAGGAGCCTTCCTCTCTCCCTGCCACTGCTTTGTTGTTAGAATAATATACACATATTCTTTTCATCTAACGATGTTGGGCAAGTTTAACTTTCTTTGCAGAGGTAACAGCTTTTAGCTTCCAACCAGTAAACTGTTCTCTGTCTCTTTGGACAGGGCAGAATGATTTCTATTTTCTCTCTGCAGGGCCAGTCACCTGCAACCCCTCGCTATGTCTTCACTTTAGCTTTTCTCCATGCTGTATAATGAAACATGGTAGGTCACAGGGGCTTTGTATTGTAAAGCTATGGAAAGTTAAGATTCTGGATTGAAATGCTGGCCTCATCAAACTCATCTTTCTTGGCATTCTCGTTTGTCAAGGAGAAATGGGCTGAAAGTAGAATATTTTATACTCCCCATGATTTAAAGTGATCTGGGCTTCAGTCTTTTCTCTGACTTAATATTTTCTCAGCTTCTGGGTAAGACAGTGCAAGATATCTCCAATTTACTAGGCATTTGCCCATGATTTTTCAAGCATAAATGAGCCATGATGGCAACTGGCTTCATGTAATCTAATCCACACTGTCACAAAGATCCCTTCCAGAATGTAGCCAACAGTGATCACCAGAAATTCTGTTAGAAACTTTATATTGCAAGCTTGCCAAATCTTCATTCTCGAAAAATCCAACACTCAAGACATCTATTATATGTTTTAGTCCTATTCTGCAGGAACTAGGAACATGGAAATGAGAAGCTCTCCTTACAAACTTTACCGATGCTTCAGATTCAGTAGATACAAAAGACTGGATCATCTAGGAAATGGCAAGCCAGTCGGTTATTGTTCCCTAAGTCCAAAGTAGATGTTCTGAGATAAATCAACTATCCTATTCGGACATAGCATAGCAATGCCTTTTACATCAAAATTCACTGAATGAGCTGTGCAGAGGCCTGTCTATATGTGGGGAATGAAATTGCCAAGTGTATTAGTCAGCTTAAGATTCCATAACAAAATACCATAGACTGATGGTTTTAACAATAAAAATTTATTTTCTCACAGTTTTGAGGTTAGGAAGTCCAAGATTAGGGTACCTGATGAGGTTCTTTTCCTGACCTCATTTAACTTTTATAATCTCCTCACAGGCCCCATATCTAAATACAGTTACATTCTGGGTAAGGGTTTCAGCATACAAATTTTGGGGAAAACATTCAGTCCTTGATACCCAGTAAATGGCCAGTTCTAGGACATCACTTCAGATGCTGTATCATTGAATTTCTGCCATAATTATGAGACAAAGACTTCAAAGACCTCATTCACAGAATTCTGCCAACTAAAATATATCTAGAGAGACACAGATAATCTTTACTCAATCACGCCCAAGGGCCTATGTAAGATAATGGGAAGATAAATATAAAGCTTCTGCTCGTAAGAGTATCACAGTATAAGAGAGTTAGAGACATAAAAACAGATAAATATCAATACAAAAAAATGTTCTAAGTCAGATGTTAAATATAAATATAGAGTGATACGAAAGTTTACACCTGGGGATGTTATCTATCGTAGCCTATGAAGAAGTGATGGGATCATGAGTCTTAGAAGAAGTGGTCTTTAAGTTGAGTCTAATTTAATAGTTTTGTGGGGTGCCTGAGAGACCAAAGAGGAAGTTTTTCAATCTTTCAATTTTTTTCTCAACTAGGTAAGTATTTGGAAGTAAGGAAGAAAGCACTTGCTTTGTGTTCTTTTCTCAGCCTGGTCAAGTGATTAAGCTGAATTGGAAGATGTGAATGAACACCAGGTGGTAGAAAGTTAGTTATGTTTTGGTAATACAACATTAGTACCAATGGCATCATAACTCATATTTCACCAAGAAAAGTTAGAAGTTTTTATGTTTTCTTCTTCCTTTTTAAAAACCAAAAACCCAAAAGAAATCAACAAGACAAAATCATACAAAGTTTAATTTCATGGCACTTTGGAAGTTAAATTGAACTTGGGTGCCCCATAGTCAATGAAAGATGTTTTCTCCAAACTCCCCTGGCAAGGTATTTCCAAGGAGCTTAAGTTATATTTATTTACTTTGTGGAGTTTTAAAAACTATCTCCAAAACAAGACAAAAGGTCAGGAATACTACTGTGAATATGTTTTTAACTTTTTAAGTTAGCCCAGGAGAGACCAGATACAACTGAGTTAGAAAAGATAGCTCAGTAAGCACTTCTTCCCAAAGTATTATAAAATAAACTCATTAAAGGTTAAGATCTGGGCAGTGTCATTAAGATCAAAGTGAGAAGCAGAGATACCATACCAAATGGGGACCATTATAATATTATAATTTTATCTGCGACATGATACCCAAGTAGTTGGGGATTATGCTCAGAATTCTCCCCTGGGTCTGCAAGAACCTATTCCATCCCACGTCACCCTTTAGGCAAGAGCAGTTCACAGAATTGAGGTTTATGTTGAAAAGTATCATTACTTTTTATCTGCATTGGTGTTTTTATTTGTATTTAACTTTGTTTTTAAAAACTGTGTTGTTACTTCCAAGTCTCCAAATTTAATTATGAAATAAATGGAAATAATATTTTCCCACAACCTCTTCCCTTTTCTCTACTCCTCAGCTCCCATAAATGAGGCTTTATCATTAAAACTGGGGTCCTATGAACACTGTTCAAAAAAGAATTCTTGTGGAACTGATATGAAACGTTGGCATCTACAAGGATAATCTAGAACTCATAATACACCTTTATTATAAGAACCTGACAAGAAACACATTAATGACTTTTAGCAATTTAAACGGTGTTTGAGGTTAGAACTTGAAGTGCTCTGAAATCACAGAGCTCACATAAAAAAACAAAAAAAGAATTATTCTATATCTTCAATATTGTAATAAGCTTATTAAATGTTAATATAAATATTCTTTAGGACAAAATATTAGAATACTGTGATTGTATTATATCTTTGCCAATCTATTTTAATATCTGTCTAAATAAAATATAAAGAGATTTTTATATATGAAAAAAGAAAACTTATGACAGTTATCCCCAAATGTAGCAATACTAAAAATTGATGTGTTATCACCAATAACAAGTTGAGAAACTGAAACTAATTTTTCTAAACTTTCAATGGTAAAAAATATATGTTGACTAACCGTGCTGGAAAGGAATACCAAGTCACTGATTCTCACGAAGAAAATACATTACAAAATTGCTGTCAAAAGATGAGATAATAAAAAAAAAAAGCAAAACTAGAAAATAGGAAAAATATAGTGGTGGTTTGGGCAGTTAATTAAAAATTGGGGGGGGGGGTTAGGTGTGGTGGCTCATGCCTGTAATCCTAGCATTCTGGGAAGCTGAGGTGAAAGGATTCCTTGAACTCAGGAGTTTAAAACAAGCCTGAGCAAGAGTGAGATGCCATTTCTATTAAAAATGGAAAAACTAGCTGGTGTGGTGGCAGGCACCTGTAGTCTCAGCTGATGGAAGCCTGAAGCAAGAGAAACTCTTGAGCCCAGGAGTTTGAAGTTACTGTGAGCTAGGCTGAAGCCATGGTACTCTAACCTGGGCAACAGAATCAGGCTCTGTCTCAAAAAAACAAAAAAAATTTTTTGGATTTTTTAAATAAACAAACACATAACAGCCTGGACTTCCTTCACCTACCACAATCACTGGTAGAACAACCCCAGTGGCAGTTCAGTGGCCTGCACGTGCAGATTATTCCAGGGTTAGTAGAGCTGTGGCCAGAGCCAGCAGCAAGGGTTACTGTTTCTCTCCATCACCAAAGAACAAATTCAAGGCCCAAGAATGGAGCAGGCTGTGGTTTCTAAGACCCTTAACTGTCAGGTCTTCATCTTCACAAGTATTTTTTGCTGGTGTGTGAGTGCACGCGTATATACTTATTTCATACATCTCTTCCTCCCAGAAACCTTTCCTAATCACTCCAAAAAGGTTTGCACCACCCCATGAAGCCTGTAAGACTGTTATTGCAGCTCTCATAACACCCAATAATACAGACTTGTATAGTCTCTTACCATTATTCCATGGCAAATTGCTTGAAGACACCTTCAAAACCTATATATTCTTAGATCTTTGCAAGTGCTTAACACTTGAATGGCCGCACCACAAATATAATATTTACCAATCACTAGATACATGGGTAAATGGCCATGTGAGACATTGGATTTGAGGCATTACTTGCCAGAATAACTGGTATTAATTGCCAGAATAGAGTGTCTCTCAATTCTGTTGAAAGCAGTAAGTTCCCTGAGAACGTTAACTCTAGGTAAGGCCCTCTCATTGCCTATGGGCAGGTTGGGAAGGCCAGTTTGGAATTAGTCATAAAAAGGAATACTGACTGCAGTTATAATTGTGGAGGCTTTGAATGTCATTCTAAATGTGTGCCCCTAATTTCATGATGAAGGTTTTGAATAAGTGAGTAGATACAATTGCAAATATGCTCTTGGGGACCTACTCTGGTAGCAATGGAAGAAATATGAGCTCAAAGGGAGACAAGCCTAATAGATAACCATTCAGTCCTCTATGAGAAACATGAAAAAGACTTCGATGAGGGTGAAAAGATGGAAAAATATGGGACTGAGAGATATTTTAGAGGTGAATTCATCAGATCGTCATAGGAAAGATTCATCTAGAAAGATTTCCAAATGTCTCCCATGTTGGTTGTAAAAATAAAGTAGAGATGAGAAAATGGACAGAGTTTAAAATACTTGTAGGGGCTTATGTCAAGTAGACTGAGTATTTAGAACCCTGTAATGCAGTGCATAAACATGTATTTCCTCAGATGGCACTCTCAAGTAGCCTTTATCATCCGTATAAAGAGCTTAGGAGAAAAATGGCCTGCTTCTATTAGCAATGCCCTTACCAGGCTAATCAATCAGGTCTCAGGCAGTGCTTGAAATTCTCTAACAGCTCATGCTGCTTTCCTGATTTAAATGGGGTCAGAGTTATTTTTGTATTTTACTGCATTTTCCAACAAATTCTAGTCTAAACACTCCAGAACATACACCCCTGCTGAAGTGCTGAATCTATAAGATAAAAGCAAATATGTTGCCTAGTCACCCTAAAGAAACAGAAGGGGAATCAAACCCAGATTCTGATTTTCTAAGGTCTCTACCCAAGCCACATGTCAATACAAAAGCCACTGATTTGGCTGGAGAACCCTGGGTTGTTACTTCTTACCAAGGACGGGACCCAACCATGGGCCAGTGCTTCCCAAAATAAGACATCACAATACAAAACAATCCATTGTATGAAATGCAGTTTACTTAATTAGTATTTTCTCAGGCTTCTGGGTGCTGATAAGTATTCAGTAAATGCTCAATATCAGGACTTAGTCTGGGTACATTGTCTAGTGGCAATGGCCTCAGTCTGTGCTAGGACTCTAAAAAAATGAAGCCGAAAGCCAGCAATGGGAATACAGGCAGGGGCAAGGGCATTGCTAGAGTCCCTGGATGAGATGGTAATGACCAGATGCACTGATCTTCTAGCTCAGTGATTTTCAACTTGTTTTTTGCCACGCTGGTTGTGCCATGAGAGGATCATAGATGTGCTGCAAAATTTTTAAAAGATCACTAATTAAATTATTTTCAAAAGAAATTCAAAGCACAGTAAATATATTCTTTTTTTTTTTTTCCTAACTTTTTTCAGGATTGATATAATTTAAGTGTGCCACGGAAGTTTAACTATAGGTTCAAGTGTACTGTGAGATAATAAAGGTTGAAAAACACTATTCTGGGTCAAGGAAACAGGGTGAAGGAAGTTCAGGGAAAAGATAAAAAGAGGGTTGGTTTCATGACAAATCAAGTTATGCATCTAAAGTGAGCAAGAAAAAGAGTAATGCAGAAAACAGTCCAGAGTGTAAAATTTCCTTTCCAAGGGTCACCAGGATTCAGGGCCACAGAAATGCTGGGTGTCAATGGCAGAAGAGAGCCAAGAAAACTAAGAACTATCATTAGAATGGCTCAGACCTCTGGTCTGAGGTATAACAGTAGACTATCACACACTCTTCTGGTTTGCACAGGAAAACGTATTGACAAATTGCCCAGCTGCTCCTTCTGTGCTCCAGATTGAGGTGGAGAGAGGCAGTCAGTTAGCAGATGCTGGTTATACATTGAACATAACCTGGCACGGGGCCAGAATATTGCATCAGGCACTATTAAAAGGGAAGACCTACATCACAGTACATAACAAGGCACTACATTTCTCACAGGAAGTCTCTAAGTGACGGCAAACAACAGACATCTAAATGGAGACTCTTAGCATCATCCTCAAACCACAAAGTGTTCACAGAGGAAAACCCTCACATCCCCCTACTCTGAGCCTGTTAATGTAGCTGAAAGCTCAGAAACAAATCAAACAGTGAAGATAGTATGATACAGAAAAAGATGCTGCTCCTTTTTTGCTGACAATATTCAAAGAGGGACCAGGTCATGGTAACACAGAGCTGAAAATCACTATAGATCAGCTCAGCAACCCACAGAGACAACCTTCCTTAAATAGACACTTCAAGCTGTTGCCTTGGGTTTTAACATCCTGGCCTCAGAATGAAAACTTGGATGAACGCAGGACTGTATTAGAAGTTTCTGAGGTTAGTTTGTAGGAGCATTTTCTAAGTTCTATATCCAGTCTGGTTTCTAGGGGAGTAGTGAGAGATGAAAAGCAAGAAGAGCTTTTAAGTCAGCTGACTTTGAGTTCAAATCATGATTCTACTGCTAGTCAGGTGGGTAACCTAGGGATTGGACAAGTCGCATTATCTCTTAGAGGCATGAATTGTATCTGAATTTGGACATAATTGCATCCACCTATTGGGTGTTATAAAGATGACATAAAGTGATGCCACCTTCATAGATAGCACAGTGCCCAGCACATAGTAGGTAGCAGGAAAGGCTACCTCTCTTCCCTTCCCTGTCTAGCATTCTAATGCATTCATTCCCACTCAAATTTGGTGCCTTATTTCTTTCTAAAGAACAAAGGTAAGAGGAAGTTTGGCTGATAATTGTCCCTATCAAGTTTTTCCACATTGAAGGAAAATCAGACATGTGATTTGTTCTTCTCCTTAAAAGAAATATTTCAATAAAAACACTTTGGAGCATAGACATTGGGAATCTTTCGTGGGTAAAAAATTTAAAATATAAGGAAAACTCTATCTGTTTAAAAGATATTTAAAATGTTGCTAGGCACCTACTCAGGCACTGGAGACATGTGAGGAAGAAAACTCTCTGCCCTCCTGAAACTTTTACACAAGTTGATGAGAACATACTGTGCTCAGAAATGTTTACTGCAGCGCTATTTGCAATGACAAGAAATCAGTCATGACATTAGGATTTAACAATAGGCAAATCGTTAAGTAAATTATATACCTGAAATTGCTTGATCAGTAAGCAGTAATCAAAATGGTGCTTATGAAAAAAGTAGACAGCCATATGTAAGAACTAATCTCTTCCTAAATTAGAAATTAAAGTTCTTATTAAGGTTTGACTCCATTTCTGAGCATGTGTTTCTAAGATCTGTTTCCTGGCACAATGAATCTTAATTCTTTCTCTCACCTTATCTCTTTCTTCCTCACACTGTCTAGAGTCAGTCAGTCTCTCCAGCTCTCTCCAATACACGCAAATCATTATTGATTAATCCATCTTATCAGAGTTGAAGAGTTTGCTTGAAATTCTCTTCTGCCAGTGAAGGTTTGTGGTTCTCTAATTCTACCATCAGGCAGAGGTCTTGAGAGCTGATATCACTTCTACCTTCCTTATCCATTCACATGGGGTTTAATCACTACTGACATTTATATCTCTGTGGAACTCAGTTCTTTGCTCTAAGCAGAACCCACATGATTTTAGACAAATAGAATCAGGATACTCCAGGGAAATTGTTAATGTCAAGGAATGGGCAAGTATTACAAAAATACACCAAATCATAAATATCATAGAATATGTGATGAGAAAACTGCTCACAAACCTAGTTATACACGTATTTCTCCCAAGCGTGACCCCAGCCTTGTGAATAAACGCCTACCCCCCAGCTGTATTTACTTTGTATCAGATTGCCTGGCATCACCTGATTCGTAGAACCAGCACAGTCAGCCAAAACTAGGGCTAAGTGATCATTAAAAATGGATTTTTCACCCCTCCCTGCGTCCAACATCCTTCCTTTACAAGATGACTTTTCAACTCACCTCCTGGAAAAGATATGGTGAATTTCCCCATCCCTTGTATCTGGGCTGGGTGTGTAACTTGGTCAAGCCAATGGAGGGTAGAAGAGGCAGAATGCCAGTCTAAACCACAGAAGTGTGAAGGCTTCCGCTACTTCTCTCGGAACTTGTGGCCTCTGCCACAAGACTAAGCTCAGGCTCTCCTGCTAGCAAATGAGGGACATATAGGCCAGTCACACTCACTATCCCAGTTATTAGCTAGCCCTATGCGCACTCGGGGACGGGCACATAATAAAGTCCATCTGAGATCAGAGAACTACCCAACCAGGCCTGGCATAAATTACTGACCCACATAGAGGTGAGTTAAATAAATGTGTTTTTGTTCTTTTTAAGCCACAATGTTTTGGACGGTTTATTAGTTAAGGAAATATTCAGAATCAGACTCCATTTGAAAATGAGCACAATCCTAAGTACTTCCAGATTCATTTGCTTCGGGTCCACCTAAGAGACTTCTCTTTGCCTGTTCTGTGATTTTTTTTTTTTTTCAAGCTCCATTTCCATCTATGCAGCCCGTAAATGAATCACATGCTACCTGCTATAAGGAGGGATGTAAGTTTCCCTGGGAAGGCCATCCCTTGCTTTCTGTGGTGCCCTGGGAAGATAAATTATTTTGGATTGTTAGTATGAAGTATGATTTTGCAGAGATGCTATGTGATAAGGAGCTCTCATGCATTCCAAGTGTTTGTAGCAAGATAAAGAGATAGATAGAAAAAATAGTATCAGGAAAACCACAAATAGGGGATTTCAACAACTTTGAAACAAATGACATGTAGAGCTATTCTATTCTATCTGTTGCATCTCATTGTTTCCAACTCAGGGTTGTTTTTGTCGCCATATCAAAATGCTGTTCTAGTTATCTATGTCTGTCTAAAAAACACCCAAATTTAATGGCATAAAAAACCCCAATCACCCTTTACCATCATCATCTCTCACAGACTGGGCATTGGTAGGCTCAGCTGTCTATTCTCATGAAGATGAGAGAGAGATGCCCTGAGAAGTAAACAGGAGCTGGAGTCCCCTTGAAGGTTCCTCCCTCACGTGTCTGGTGGTTGATGCTGCCGCCTGTCAGCCAGAATGTCTATGTGGTCTTTTCACGTGGCCTGGGATTTCTCACAATGTGGTGACTGGGTACCAAGAGCAAGTGTTCTAAGACAGATCTAGGTAGAAGGTGTAGCTCCTTCCTTGGGGTCATACAACAGCAGTGCCACTGTCCTCTAGTGGCCGAGATGGTCACAAAGGTAAGTAAGAAACAGGGACCTAGACTCTGCTCTCATTCCTATAATTGTGAAAAGGTCCTATTTTAAGAGGAGCATGTGAAGTGGTAGGAATTATAGCCTTCTTTGGAAAACAAAATCTTCCATATTTGCATATAAATAATGGGAAATTGTAAAACCCCAGTGTCCCTTTCCTTTTATTAACATGCAGCTAGAATCACACTGGTGCAGTGACTTACACATTAAATATTGGGCAGCCATATTTAAGTAGGTCTTGAATATAATTAAATACTTGAAACTGTATCTGAGTCTTCCTAAAAGCATCTTGGAAATTAATGAGAACCTTTCTGTTGAATGGATGCCATTCTTCCACATACGGCTAAGTGATATTTAATTTAAAAAATGAACTTTGACTTAATATTAATTAGGCCCTTGCCTCTGGAGAAGGATGTGCATGGCATCTTCTGAAGAAGGTAGCAGAGCATGGAAGGGAGAAAGAACGTCATGTGAGTATTCCTAGATTTGTTCCTAAAAAGCTAATGTCTATTCAGGGTGATGGGTAAGGATGGAAGAAGTTGGTGGTTTTCAACATTTCTTAAACAGAAGAGGAGATAAAGTGGGGCATTTCTTATCCACACTAGAAGTTTTCTAGGGATTAGGAAGAAGAGAGAAGAGGTAAAGAAAGTTCTTTTTCTTCCTTTCTTTCTTTCTTTTCTTCTTCTTCTTTTTTTTTTTTTTTTTTTTTTTTTGAGACAGAGTCTCATTATGTCGCCTTTGGTAGAGTGCTGTAACATCACAGCTCACAGCAACCTCAAATTCTTGGACTTAAGTGATTCCCTTGCCTTAGCCTTCCAAGTAGCAGGGACTACAGGCACCCACCAAAATATCTGGCTTTGTTGTTGTTGTTGTTGTTGTTGCTGTTGTTGCAGTTGTCATTGTTTAGCAGGCCTGGATGGGGCTCTAACCCGCCAGCTTTGGTGTATGTGGCTAGTGCCTTACTCACTGAGCTACCTGTGCCAAACCAAGAAAGTTCTTCTTAACATTAGAGCAAGGGGACTTGCATTCCTGGCAAGGCCATGGATTATTAGCACATTCAGAGAGGTGAGGGAGAGTTAGAGATCAAGGACAAACACTCTATGCCACCAATGCCCTGAAGGTCTTGTGGGCAGGGAACACAGCAAATTTCTAAAGGGGAAAGGCAATGGTGGATGTAAGTATAGGGAGCAGGAAGGACACCTCGAACAAGTTTCTTGCTCCAAAACAGATGCTGAAGCATCATAAACTCATGAGTCCTAAGGCCATGTTGTCAGGGCAAGGGACATCTTGGGGGCAGCCTTACAGATTTGGGATTTTAAAATGGTATTTGAAAGTGTAGTATATATATATACACACATATATATATCACTTTATGCTTTTTAAAAAATATTTTGTTTTAAAGATACTTAGACAATGACATGTAGAGCTACTCTATTCTATCTGTTGCATCTCATTTCATAGACTAGACATGAAATAGAATATATTTTCTCACTGATGGATATTTATTTCTCCCTATTCTCTAAAACAACATAGCAATGAATGTCCTTGCGGCAGCCTCTATGTGAGCATGTATGTTTGTTTCTCTGAATTAGGTAAATACAAGTGAAATCTTTGGGTAACATGGGTTATTTTTTTTTTAAATGTCTGATTCAGTTATGCCTAATTATCCTCGCTCTAAAGTGAGAAGGGCCATCAATCTCTTAACATGTAAAATAGGAGATAAATTATTTCTCCACACTTCACCTATATATATATATTTTTAAATTTCATATCTTTTTAAAAATTATATGATGCATTTTAAAAGTAAAGGGAATAGTAGAAAATGTATCAATGTATCTTTCATGAAAGCAGGAAGATTTACTGTCTTTTTATTTTTATATAATTATAACAGTGCCTGGGATATAATAGAAGAGATTTACCCTCTGGAATGGGAGAAAATATTTGTGAGCCATGTATCTGATAAAAAAAATTAATATCCAGAATATATAAGGAACTCCTACACACAGTTCCGACTCAACAGTAAACAAACAAAACCTCCCAAATCCCAAGTAACCTGACTAAAAGATGGCAAAGGACCTAATTATACATTTCTCTAAAGAAAATATAAAAATGGCCAAAGGGTATATGAAAAGGTGCTCAGAATCACTAATCATTAGGGAAATGCAAATCAAAAAACTGTGAAGAGATATTACCTCATACCTGTTAGAGTAGCTACTATGAAAAAAAAAGTTAATAAATGTTAGTGAAGATGTGGCAAAAAGAGAACCTTTGTATACTGTTGGGGGGAGTGTAAATTAGTACAACCATTATGAGAAATAGTATGGAAGTCTCTAAATAAATTAAAAACAGATCTACCATATGACTCAGCCACCCCACTCCTAGGTATTTACCAAAGAAATTCATAGCAGGATCCAAAAGACGTATCTGGACCCATGTTCACTGCAGCTTTATCCACAGAGACCAAGATATGGATATATGAATAAAAAAAAAGTAGTGTATACATACAATGGGATATTATTTGGGTTTGAAAAAAGAAGGAAATCCTGCCATTTAGAACAACATTGACGGACCTGGAACGCATCATGCTGAGTAAAGTAAGCCACACACAGAAAGACAAATGTGGTGGAGTCTCTCTTACATGCGGAGTCTAAAACAGTCAAACTCAGAGAAACAGAGAGCAGAATAGTAGTTCCCAGGGGCTGAGGGAAAGGAGAAAAGGGGAAGTGATATTTAAAGGATACAAAGTTTTAGGCTGGGCATGGCGGCTCACACCTGCAATCCTAGCTCTCATGGAGGCTGAGGCAGGAGGATCCCTTAAGCTCAGGAGTTAGAGACCAGCCTGAGTAATAACTAGATTCTGTCTCTTCTAAAAATAGAAAAACTAGCTGGGTGTTGTGGCGGGCGCCTGTAGTCCCAGCTACTTAGGAGGCTGAGGCAAGAGAATCGCTTGAGCCCAGGAGTTTGATGTTGCTGTGAGTTATGACCCAGGGTGACAGAGTAAGACTGTTTAAAAAAAAAGTTACATAGTTTCAGTTATACAAGATAAATAAGTTCTGGAGATTTATTATATGGCATAGTGCCAACAGCTAACAATGCTGAATTGTATACTTAAAAAGTGCTAAGAGGTAGGAAATACACAAAAACTAATGTAATTATAATAATAATAACAGGAGGAAAGAAACTGTGGTAGGTGATAAATATATTTATGATTCTGATGGTGGTGGTCTCATGGGTATGTACTTATCCATATATGCTTATCCTCAAACTCATCAAGCTGTATATAGTAAATACATACAACTATTTGTATGTTACCCTCTGGAAATAACTTACATATGTTGGGTTAGAACACTGGGGCTTGGCAAAAGAAATAAATGGCAGAAGGACAACTCAGTGAATGACTTCCTGTCCAGCAGCAAGGTCACCTAGTACAAACCAAAGTTTCTACTATGTCTTCAAACTTTCTTCCATTGAAGTCCATCCTTCTAGGTTTTCCTTCTGTCTCTCTGCCTCTAATTGCAGAGAACATTATTCAAATGAGCCCTTATATAAAAGTTCTTAGTTCTCTAAGTGCCCAGAAGGAGGGCGTTATATAGATTTTCTTAAGTTAACAATTAGTATAGTTACTCAAAATGAACATATTCCAAACTAAAGAGGACACTGCTACTTACGTAGCTCTGATGTCCTATTAGACATTGTGTTAAGGCGTTTAAATATGTTAAATGCATCATCTCACTTAACTCCTTCATCTTTATGTGGTAGCTATAGATATTCTGATCCAAAAACTGAGTCTCAAAGAGTTAAACATTTTGCCCAAGGTCACAGAAATAACAAATGGCAAAAGGAAAAACATTACTTTTGGGTGGTACCTGTGGCTCAGTGGGTAGGGCACCGGCCCCATCTACCCAGGGTGGTGGGTTTGAACCCGGCCCCGGCCAAACTGTAAAAAAAAAATAGCCAGGCGTTGTGGCGGGCACAGCTACTGGGAAGGCTGAGGCAAGAGAATTTACCTAAGCCCAAGAGTCAGAGGCTGCTGTGAGCTATGACATCACAGCACTCTAACGAGGGCAACAGAGTGAGACTCTGTCTCTAAAAAAAAAAACAAACAAACAACAAAAACATTACTTTTCAGAAAAGCAGTGTTGAAAGGTGCTGCTTGATATTCAAGTATAGGAGAGTGTGCTATCTACAAAAGAGGGCTTGGAATTAAATACTCTCTAGGAATCCTCCTGTGGCGCCTATCTGTATATCTTCAGGTCTATAAAGAGCAAATTAGAGAATTTTATCCTATGCCCTAACTTACAGTCTAAGTCATCCAGGAATACAATTAGGATCCAGTGTTTCTGGTTTGTTAAGAGGAAATAAAGAACATGGAAATTAAGCTGGGCAAATTGAGAGAGAAAAACATGAAATCTGGGAACTACAATTCCATTCAAAGGATCAATAAAGTTAGAGACATTAAGATGAAAGTACACCAAAGATCTTTAACTTGGAAAGGGAAGAGGAGGCCCAAAAACTGCATAGGAAGGGGAAAAGTCAAAAGTAAATACTTAGCAAAATATGATGCCAAGCCAAGTGACTATCCAGTTAAAGTAGTAACCGGGCTCAGGACAAAAACAGAGGTATGGGAGCCTGCTGTTTTGTCAATTAGCCTGAAGCACATTTCCCACCTCCTCAAATAAGAACAAAAGAATCTGAGCTTTTCAGAGTTCTGCCTTGAAACCTAGAGATAAATGTTAAGTGCAAAAGTTATGTGCCTGAGAGTATCCACAACCTTTTATTCATTCCATTCCAAAACACAAATGGAGCGCTGTGTTCTAAGAACTGCTGGCAACACTGGTGACCTGCAGAAGAATAAGAAACAGCCTCTGGGAAGAAAAAGAAATAATTTCTGCCCCATAGGAGCTCAGAGGCCAGTGAAAGTAGACTTGGAGACTGAATATTTAAAGAACTGTGGAACAATTAGTACTTCAATACATGTACAGTGTTGTGGGGGAGATTGCAAGAATCTTGAATATCTTCCCCAAAAGGAGAATATTTGAGTTGAATCTCAAGGATACATGGGAGTTCATCAGGGGGAGAAGAGGGGAGGATAAACATTTTAGTCAACAATCCCATATTTGGGAATATATACTAAGAAAGTAGTTTTTGAAATTAATTCATAAGGATAGCTAAAGTAGACTCATTCTGAGGTTGAAATCTGGGAAGAATCAGCATGTTCAAACACTGAAAAATAATCAAGAAAATTGTATTATGTTGATTTAATAATATATTTGATTCTCTTTTGACCTATAAATGACAGGTTTACATTATCTAACACATATAATTTCAATCTTGTGGAAGTTTTAAAATGAAAGAAAAATCCATGAAGGCCATGTAGAGATTAAAGAAAAGAATCCATAAAATAATGGCAAGAGAAGTGCAAAGAAAAAAGATTCAGGGATGTAAAATATGGTTCCACACTGATAATAATCAAAAAGAATAGAAAGAAATGAATGAGAGTAGCTGTAATAGAATAGAAAAGCCATGAGAATGTTAAAAATCTATTTATGTTTTTAAATCTATACATAAAAATATATAATGTATGTAGGCATACACAGACATATGAAATGTGGTAAGCCAAGGTAACATTATAGTCAGGATCTTTTAAAAGTAATTCAGTAGGTTATGTAAAATATTCCATTTTATCTAAGTCTGCAAGAAATATGCTAACCATTTCTCCAGGGGAAAAGTAAGTTCACTGATTTCATTTTTAAATAGAAATATCAAATAGCAGCCAATTGGGGAGGGAGTGGTTTGTGTGTTGTGAAGGATTGGGTTCTGGGAGAAGTAGTCCCAGAACACACATTTATTCCTGCTGCTGTCATAATTTGAATGCAAGATGTGTTTAATTACACCTGACATGGCTTTGATAATCTTGTGTTGAAGACATGAGGGATGCTTAATTTTTCTGTATCTTGGATCTTCGTGTCTTTGGCAAGAGGTTCCAAATTTGTTACCTCTTTTGGGCTGATTTCTGTCCGACAGATGAAAGGCTAGGGTCTAGATCAGGGGTACTGGAATGTTTAATCTTTTTTTTTTTTTTTTTTCCTGCTGTACATTAGAAGAATAAGAGTTGTCTTGGCCACACATTATATACACAAACACTAAGGAAAGCTGATTAGCACAAACAAAAAAGGTCCATGTATACTTTTTATGATATCTGATACCACAAATAAGCAAAAAATGTCCTAACAAAATAGGCTTGTGGCCTGTGGCCACAGGTTGGACACCCCTGGTCTAAGTGAGGTTATCAGCTTGGTATGGTACTGTATTCAGTAGACACTCGCCATGTTCACACACTCAAAACTATATTATAGCAGACTCCCGGGTGTAACGCAGGCCCCTATATACATGGAGGCCTCTAAGGGTATCTGCTAAGGTTGTATCAGTTAGGAGAAACTAGGTTATTCTATAATAACAAATAGCTCCCCAGCCTCAGAGGCTTAAAATGACAAGAATATGCTCCCTGTTTTGGTTTCATAGACAATATAGCTTGGCAGAGGGATTTTTAATTCACTGTCGTAACTCCAGGAATCATACTAACACAGAAGCTACTATCTCAAACATTGGCAGTCACTGTTCCAGAGAGAAAACAGCACTCCAGCGGTCTTTTACTAATCTGGAAGTGATTAAATATTTATAATTCCCTTGCCCAAATCAGTCACAAGCTCCTACCAATCAGAAGCATTCAGGAAATGCAATTCTACTGTGTGAATAGAAGGCACAGAACTAGAAATGCTGGACAGACATCACCAATGACTATTGCAAGAGTCCTTTTTGCATTGTTTGGTTTTAACTGAGGCATGAAATCCTGATATGTAATTTTAAGAGTGCCTTCAAATGCCATCTCAGAGAGATAATGCTTAGGGTCACGGGGCATCAGCAATCAAGAGGAGGTCTAAAGGAGAGCAACACAATTTTAAGAGACTGGTGAGTCTGGTGGGGAAAGGAAGATTGGAAGAATTAAATATGTATAGTTTGGCTGAGCAGACCCAGTAGGAAGCAGCAGCGGGTGGTAGAGGTAGACTAGGTAGCAATCTAAAAATATTCCTAAGATGTAAAGGATCAGGAGGGAGAAATATATAGCATGAAAATCAGAAGATATCACTATGTATTTTAGAGAAAGATATTAGGACTTAGATGCTGGGATCATGAAAATGAACAAACTGATGCTATTATAAATAAAGTAAACGGTCCAGAAGCATCCTTGAATATTTTTTATTTGGGAAGATGCAAAAAAAGAAAATCCAGTGGATGAGCTTGGCCAAGGTGTCAACATTTGGGAGACACCCCAGAGCAGCTGGGGTATACCTGCCTTCCCCATATTCATGTTAGAGGTTCCTATTTCCTGGTCAAATTCCAGTGAGAGGGACCAAGACAGAAGTGGATACCCTCTTGATAACATTTCTGAGAGGTAAGAGCAATTGAAGTTTTAGTAAACAATAGAGCCCTTTTCAAGGAGCCCTTCCTCTGTTCCAATATGGGGAGATTCCACAACCTGCCTACAGAAAATACTTGGAGTTTAACAAAGGCCCTAAATTCACTATAATTATAGCTACTTAAGGTGCTTCTACAAGCATTTTTAGTACTTTTCCACCTTTAGAACCTGGCTTTAGTATGACCAGGGCTAACACTAACACACTGATGAGTTTTCTCAAACTTTCCACATTATCATGGGTGTTTTAGAGGCAACAGAATTTAAATTTATGTTTCCCCTGACTGCTATTACTTCCTTTGACTGTGTTATTCTCACATCAGAGACTTTTCTGACTCATTTTGAAAAGTTTAAAATTAAAACTTTTTTTTTGGAAGCTGCTAACATGAGAAAAGATCAATCATTTACTTTTTCCTGGCTTGTTTTTCAAACAGGAAATATAAAGGGTATGTGTGTGTGTGTTTTGAGATAAAAATTGCATGTTTTCAGATTCTAATCTACACCCCTTTTAAGAGTACAACGGGAATCAACTCCCTATAAAAAAGATAAAATAAACGGACCTGAATTTTCTAAGAGTAACTACAACAAAGTGAAGAGCCAGCAAGGACAAAGCAAATGTGCACAACATCCAGGCATTTGCTCTAGTTACTCAAAGCCAGAGGGAGTGATTTACATGATATAAAATTTTACTGATCTCTTAGTCCACACTATTTCCCAGGAGGAAATTTACCTTTCTAAACACCAGCTACTGTCCTACCCTGGAAGATCAGCCTACCACATATATGTCCCATGACCCAAGGTTGATGGCTGTATCTTCTTTTCAAAAATCAACTTTATTGAGGTATAATTTATATACAGTAAACTGTACCAATTTGAAGTGTATAATTTGGCGAGTTTTGACAAATGTTTATATCTTTGTAGCCACCACCAAAATGAACACATATAATAGCCTTAACTTTTCTTTAGGAAGAAATATTTCGTCTGTTTCTGAAGATTTAATGTGTCTGCTGTGGGAGGAAAGGACCATTTTCAGCGCAAATCAGCAACGTTGGGAATGGATGAGGAAGTGAAGAATGATTTTAATGCACCTGAGCAGGTTATAAGCCCTAGGGAAAAAAAGAAAAAGTAAAGCAGAGTTAAGGGGACTAAGAATATGGGAATGGGAATGGCCCTAATTTGCAGTTTGCAATTATAAATGAGTAGTCAGGGAAAGCTTCATTGAGAAGGTAAGACTTAAAATACACACGAAAAAATGCTCATTGTCCCTGATCATCAGAAAAATGCAAATCAAAGCCACTGTGAGATGTCACCTAACTCCAGTAAGATAAGCCCACATCACAAAATCCCAAATGTGTAGATGCTGACATGGACATGGAGAAAAGGGAACACTTCTACTCTTCTGGTGGGATTGCAAACTAATACAACATTTATGGAAAGAAGTATGGAGAATTCTCAAAGAACTAAAAGTTGTCCTTCCATTTGATCCTGCAATTCCATTACTAAGTATCTACCCAGAAGAGCAAAAATCATTTTACCACAAAGACATTTGCACAAAATGTTTAGTGTAGCTCAACTTATAGTTGCCAAGTTGTGGAAGCAACCCAAATGCCCATCAACCCATGGATGGATTAACAAACTGTAGTATATAAATACCATGGAGTATTCTCCAGCCCTGTGAAAAGATGGAGATTTTACATCTTTTATGTTTACCTGGATGGAGCTGAAACATATTCTTCTTAGTAAAGTATCTCAAGAATGGAAAAAAAATTCATCATGCTCAATCTTAGTATGAAATCAATATATAAACAATCATACACCCACATGAATGATAAAACACAAATATAGTCTAGCCAGGGGAAGGGAAGTAGAGGGAATGGGGAGAGAGGAGGTGGCAGGGTGAATTGCCCTCCCTCCCAGGGTGAGGAGGGCGGGCAATTGGTGGGATCTCACCTATTGTGCACAAAGTGAGGCTTTACAGCACACTTCCAAGTGAAGGGTTTAACTAAATCTTGAACTTTACCTTAGAAGTGAGAATAATGTAACCTAAAAATTTTTACCCTCATACTCATTAGGCAAAAAAAAAAAGGACAAGAAAGAGTTACCAAGGCTGTGGAGTACCTGGGCACAGGGAAAGTTCTAGGAAAAGGGAATAGCCAAGCAAAGGCCCCAAAGCAGGAATGTGACAAATACATTCAAGAAACAGCAAGAAGATCTCTGTAGCTGGAGGGCCGTAAATGAGGCCAATAGGACAGACTGTAGAGAAGTCACAAAGGAGTCAAACCATGTTGGGCCAAGACAGCCACTGAAAGACTTTGGTTGTCATTGTTGTTCCATGGTGTCACATGGAGGTGTAGAAGAGAGTCAGCCTAGGGCCTGCAAAGGTCAATAGCCAGGGGGGAAAAAAAAGAGTGGCAAATACATATTAGTCTCAGTCCAAGATCAAAAAACATAAAGTGGCAAAGACCAGTCGAGAATGAATTATTAAAAAGTGTAGACCAGAGGAACACAGAAGTTCCATAGAGGAAGCCAGAATCCAGACGACGTAAAATTGTGTTGCTGATGTTTATGTCAGAAGTTAGAGGGACGTACTCTCTACAGCCACTGAAAGGGATGCAGAAAAGTCCTTTTCCAACCTTCTCAAATCAGAACCATTTTACCACCTCTCCTAAATGAAAAGGGTATATAAATAAAAGAAACACCGCCTACCCACATCTGAAAGGTTGCCAACTCTTGTTTTGTAAGAATCCCAGGATCTCTTCAGCAAGGGCCTGCATTCCGATCTTAAAATGCATGGTGTGGCTTTATACAATTTCAAACTCTTCCATCCCCCTAAGCTCTTGAGCCATAGTTCCATTTTCAAATGAACACCACCAGATCCAATTTTTAAGAAATAGTCATCTGATGAGTCAATTAAAAGGTGCAAATTCCTCAATGCTTTACTGTCAGTGTCAAGACATTGGTTTATTTTTAGTAAAACACAAAATTGCTTTATTATTGAGTATGTATAAAAAAAGAGCCGTGGGATTTATATTCTTTCCCCAACACGTGCCTGGGTAACTCCCATTAGCAGCGGCAGGAGTTTCAACAGCCCACACAGGGAAGAATAGAAGCTTTACAGAGATAAGGCTACAAATAAGCAGCAGAGACATTCTGTGCGGTCATCTTATTGACATTATGGGATCTGCCTGCCTGTGACTCGATTTCTCCTTCTGACTAATGCGTGTGAATTGTTGTGCATTCAAGAGGTATGGGATAAGGACCAGTGAAGGTGTCAAACTAATAGCTACAAATGTATTGACTTCATCTACATGCACAGCACTAACTTCTCACTACTAAAAGTGTGCTCCATGAACCAATAGCATCGACATCTACTGAGAGCCTGTTAGAAATTCAAAACCTCAGGCTCTGTGCCTAACCTGTGAATCAGCATCTGTACATTAACAAGATCTCCATCTTGCACCTTAAAGTCAGAATAGAAGCACAGTGCTAAGTTTGTTTATAAAACCTAACTTAATGATTATCACACCTCCATGTAGTAGATAATATCATCCCCATTTTATTGATTCAGCTGTTGAGGTTCAACTCTAACATGACTTGCCACAAGTCAAGTGAGTAGTAAAACCAGGATTCAGAGTCAAGTGCATCTGATTCCAAAAGATATATGCTATTTCCAGCAATATTTCACTATCGATGATACTTATGACCAAGAGAACAAAACAGAGGGAGGGAACAGAGGAAGTCACTTCGCTTTACCTCATTATGATGTTTAAAATGAAAGCAAGAGGCCACCATTAGCATGTAGGAAAAGTCATCTGGGTGAATAAGAGAACAATATGATCTCAACACAGGCCCAGTCAAGTAGGAGAAATTGTAACAAAAAAAGAATAGGTCTTAGAGAAGACCACAAACCAACACCCTTTCCCAATGTGTCTTATACAGTAAAAGGATACACACACACACACACACACACACACACACACACACTTTCCTTAAAATCAAATCCTGCTTGGCTTGAATATGTATAATTAGATGTTCCCTGGGAGTGAGAAGTAGTAATTAATTCAGCGTTAAACATCACAATCTATTACTTGAACTCCATAGCAACCATGGTTGCCAATAGAGAGAAAACAAAATTTTGGAGCCTATTTTTAAATAATTACATTGAAATTTTTGAAAATGTGTAAAAGCTGACACTTGCTGTTTGAAGGCTAAAACAATAGACATTAACTCAGGGAGTAGAGAGGGATGCTAAGAAATAAAGGCAAAAGGAAAGGAAATCTCATCTGAGTCATCCTAAACAGTCTGATGGACAGTATGATTTTGACCCTGCCCAAAGCATGGAGCCCAGTTCCTCACTCTGGGAGAGAAAATTGTCCTTTTAGGCCAAGAGGAGGTATGTTACTAATTTCTAGAAAGACTTGATTTTGTTAATCCAACTGAATTAGATTTGAATTCTAGTTTTGTCACCTAATGTGTTTCTTAGACAAGTTGCTTACAGTTCTGAGTTTCAATTTCCTTATGCTACAATGGGAAAAATAGTAGTTATCTCAGAAGGTTCTTAAAAGGATTAAACATAAAATGTCAAGTATGGGGTGTCATATTGGGTTTCCCTGGAAGAATATTCTGGGGTTAGTGTTCAGAGTATTTACTGGGGAATTTGTTGGTATTAACATTTGTGGCACAGGAGGGACAGAAGCAGGACTAGACAGAAGTAGCCCTGTGATGAGGGCCCGTCCCATCACCAGCCTTTTTTATGGGAAGCTCTGAAGCTACCATGGCCTGACACTGGGCTGAAATGGCCAGAATATTTGTCCTACCTTAATCTGTCGACTCCCCACAGAAGGACATGACCTATGGTAAGGGGACTTTCTGCAGCTGAAGCAATCCCTGCAGGGGCTGCCAGCTAACAGTGTTCTCAGCAACTAGGCAACAAGTTCTTTGAAGGGTTTTCTGGATGTTGTGTCTCTATATCCAGCATACACTATACAAATAATGATTACTTGATTTCTTTTGCATATGTACTCATTACAAATATGTCTTACTAATAGAAATTATGCTGTCATTTACTATGTCAAATGTCATAAAAATGTCTGTTTTTACAAAATAACTTTCAGTATTTTATTAGATACTGAGCTCTGAAACCCAAATCCATCTCATTTAGACATCTCAATTATTCTATGAAATAGTGAGTGTTCATCTCCATTACATCATTGAAGAGACAAGTGCCGTTGAAGAATAACTAGAAATAGCCAGTCTGGCAAACAGTTGAGGGTGAAAGAACACTTCACCAGACAGGTCTGTAGTGGAACTTCTTGCCATATCATTCCAATGCCTGTCCAACATCAACTCAATCCATCAGCACCAGCAATCAAATAATAGAGCTCACCAAGGAATTGTGTTTGTTTTCTTCCCATTTATTGGGAAAAGTGCCTCACATATCTTGCCAAATCACTTGGGCTTTATGACTCAATGTCCACACATTTTAAAATGTAATCAATCTGTGTCTCACTTTTTTTGTCCAGAGAACTGAAAAAGGAAGGAGGCTGGATTACAGGACCTCTAGAGACCCTTTCATCCCAAGAATTCTCCACTAATAATCCAGCATATTAATTGATGGGGTATGAAGTACTTTGAGACAAGCTTAGTAGATCAGTTAGCGTTTCTTGGTTGCTAGTTTTGGCTAATTTATAAAAAAGATCATTTGTTAGGGAATATGAGGATTTTAGGAAATCCGTGAAAGTCTGTAGGACTGGGTTTGGGAAATGGCAGGACCATAGGGCCCTAGAGATATAAAAACAGAAGATTAGATGTGATCTGGTGGTTTCCACCACAGATGATGGGCTGTGGAATTTTTCTCCCACCAAGACTACACAAACTTGGGAAGAATTTACTTTGCAAAAGGAGATGGGGATGCTTTAGGAAAGAGGAATGCAGCTGTGCATGACAATATAAATTTCCACACATACAACTGCAGCTTATTCATTTATTCTTATGTCCACAAATGAAATCCACCCACTTTTTGTATTCTTGTGCTGTTCGAATCCTTTCAGAATCCTGCTTCCCAGACCTGTGGATCTCCTCAGTAGTCCTCCCATTTATATTTGATAGACTCCTTTGGAAAATAGGAAAATGTGACAGAACCAACCTTGAGTATCGCTTTAAGGGATTATGTATCCCTCATTCCCAGTAGCAGTGTAATATTAAACACCATGTCCAGGAAGTTAAGAAGGACTTGGTAAATACTTTGATAATCTGAGGAGATTGTTTATACATACTCCTAATAACCAAGGTTATTTGCAAATTTTTGATAATTATTGATATTAATTCCCAAATTCTTGATAAATTCAGAGAAAATGGATTTACAACATAGAGTAAAAGTCAATGGAACTAATGCAAGGGCCAATTCTGTGCAGTACAACTATTTTTTCATATTTAAAAGTAAATTACTTAGATGTATTAATCTCCAATCAGACTATAACAAGTAATATTTGGTTATACCACATAGGTAACCTACTAAAATCCTTTTGTAGGATTTGGAATTTGGTTCTTGGAAAAAAATGTCCCAAGGAAAAATTTTTCTTTTTCTTTCTTTCTTTCTTTCTTTCTTTCTTTCTTTCTTTCTTTCTTTCTTTCTTTCTTTCTTTCTTTCTTCCTTCCTTCCTTCCTTCCTTCCTTCCTTTCTTCCCTTTCTTCCCTTTCTTCCCTTTCTTCCCTTTCTTCCCTTTCTTTCCTTTCTTTCCTTTCTTTCCTTTCTCTCTCTCTCTTTCTTTTTTCTGTGTGGGCAATGTGGCCTTTATTCACTTGGGTGCAAGCATGCTAAGTTAGAAAAAGAAGTCAGCATGTGGGCTAAGGAGGGTGGGAATATAAGAGTTTAAGGGGTAGGAATTGGCACATCCATCCCTTCCTGGGCTGGATGTTCATGTACTCATTCCTTCCTAGGCTGAATGTTTTTTCCTTGGTGGGATGGTTCTATTTAGGTGGGTCCCTAAATTCAGCCCTATCAACCGAGTCTTTTCAATCCATTATAAGGAAATGGAGTGATGGACATGGTGTCTCTTTGACTGCTTCCTGTGGGCTGAGGGTCAGTGTGGGCTGCCTATAAGGAAAAAAGGGAGAGGGGAGGGAGTGGTGTTTACAGGAACACTCTTGGGTCTTCAGTTTGAACTGGTTGATATCCAAGTAGGGTAAGGATATAAACAGTTGTTTTCCACGCGACTGCCTGGTCAATAAATCAGGAGATGAGGCAGAGGAATACTGTCCAAAACTGAGAACGAGAAGGATCATAATTAGTGGCCCTAAAATAGGAAATAACCAAGGAGGCCAGGAGTCAAGTAAGAACCAGGGATTAGATTATTCAAGATCTGTTTATGTCTGTTTGATTCATTCACAGAGTTCTTTTACTTTGCCCATGATTATTCCTGTCTGGTTCACAAAGAAATAACATTCTTCTCCCCCCAAAACAAATGGGCCTCCTTTTTTTGCTGTAATTAAATCTAAGGCTCACTGATTTGGGAGGACTACTGCAGCTAAAGAATTAATTTGAAATTGTAGGCTGACTAAAGAGTCTGCACCTCTTTCCATGTCTTTGTTAAGTTCTAGAGAGAGTTGGTTGTAAAAGTGGGTTGATGTACTAATGCCTGCAATGCCTGTGTCAAGTCCAGGCACTATATCTGTTCAAGGAGTACAGGGAGGAAGACACCTCTTTTTTGGCTGGGAGTAGGGGGATACATCAGGGCCTGAGCTAGGGAAGAATCATTCACAAAAGAAACTTAGGTGGTGAGGAAAACTTGAGTACAAAGACCAGAGTGGTTAGTGAGCAGGCACAATAGATGGGGTGGCTGCAGAGGAAGAATATTCCTAGAGGGGCATAGGAAGAGACAGATAAGGGAAAAGTTGAGTTGAGGGAATAGAGATCAGGCTTTATAAAGCCTACAGAATCTCCAGTACTGGTGAGAATGAAGCAGCTTAAATTGGGAGAGACAGCTTTAATAGGGGTAAAAAGTTATGAGAGCAAACAGAGCTGTATGTGTTTCTTAAATCAATTTCCCTGATCCACTGACCGACCATAGACCAAATATAAACCTAGCCTTACCTCAAATAAATCACCTTCCAAAGTAATAAATGAACAAGGATTAGAAAATAATAACTTTCTCTCTTAACATCCATTCTAATTCCATATCTACATATAATTTAGTATTCATTAATTTAACAAGGAGATGAGAATTTGACCAGGAGATTGCTACTTAGCTATCAAAGCTGATATCCTTGTTTGCTTTGAGGCATTGACTGGCTTTTGTACATAGTACCTGTACAGGGAACCAAATGCCCACAATTTTACAGAGTCAGCAGGTACTTAGCTTGCATAGACATGTACATATCCAGGTCATAGCCTCACATTTGCAGGCTCAGAAAAAAACTATCTACTTAAGAGATCATTTAGGAAGTATTCCTTTTACATATACTTAAATTTGTTATTTTAATCTAGTATTAGATCACAAAAACATTTTCCCTATTTCTCGGTAAAGAAGCAGAAATAAGTAGCAATGTACGCATCACAGTTTTCTTATGTAGGAAGAAGAGTAAGGAAATTCATGTTTATTGAAAGCCCACTGTGTGCCATGCATTGTGCTAGGTGCTTCTCATATTATTCAGTCCTCATTGCAACTTGCAGGGTACAGTGCAGGGTACACCAGGTTGCTGGTGATTTTACTGAGTGTATGTTTGGAAAAGTTAGTGACTTGCCCAAGTTCCCATAACCTGCAAGTGGCAGAGATGTGTTTGACACTGACTCCAACACTCTTGAGTCTTTCACAATAGCACTGCCAGCAAGCCACATGCCTGGCACATTTCAGAAATCAGCTTCTTGGAGAGCATCACATCCCGCTATCATAAGTTGATGGAATTTAAACGTGCCATATGTTCTGAATAGAGACAGGGTCAGAAATTTCATTTTCACTGAGCATGTGGTAATTAAAAACCTTACTGAAAGCAAATGATGGACGATGAGCTTTAGTGCATCACGGACGTACTTTCTAATGAATACAAAAATGACTGATGCTGTGAAATCACATTGCAACCACACTTTCCTTAAAGGTTAAGCAAGAAGGTCAAGTTGCTTTCATCAACCATATAGCAAAATATTTAAAGATAAACATGTGATGTGGATTTTAAATGACCATAAATCAAAATAGGATTGTTTCTAGTCTAATATTAATGTAGCAACCCAAATACTTCAAATGAAAAAAAGGGGGAGATACTGGTGTGCGCCATGAAATGTAGGAAAGTTTACTTCACATGTTGGATTT
The DNA here is from genome assembly GCA_963574355.1 of Loris lydekkerianus. Taxonomy (NCBI): domain Eukaryota; kingdom Metazoa; phylum Chordata; class Mammalia; order Primates; family Lorisidae; genus Loris; species Loris lydekkerianus. Next base: position 50,750 of record CAUYPK010015430.1, read on the forward strand.
GTAACATAAACAAATGGGGAACTTTCTTTAAAAAATCAGAGTATTAAATATGGATTATATACACATGGGGGAAAGGCACAAATATAGAGCAGGTCTAGAACAAACCTTGCAAGATCTAGATTACCATCACTCGTACTTGGTATGGTTTTCCTAGGTTGAGGACATGACAGATTCCAAGAAAACGCTTTGTGACATGCATTGTGCCCACTATAAAGGTGATTTAAAGACTACTTTCTTCAATGAGATCATATTTTAATAAGGGAGAAACAAACAGAAGCAACAATTTAAAATATCCTAATATGATAAGTCATATACATATACATATAGTGGAAGTTATCCTTTTAGGTCTAAAATAAGCCAATATAACATTGGATATGATTTTATAATTGCTTGACCCTCAAGTTTTATTCCCCTTACTACTTTTTATTTTTTTTGATAACATAATCTACTTGGAATTAAATGCACAGATTTTAGAGAGCACAGTTTGAGTTTTGGCAAATGTATATGCTAATGTAACTAATACATAACATCAAGACATAGAATATTCTTGTAATCCAGGCAATTTTCTTCCTGTACTAATTTATGTCACATTAGCTTAATTTCAATTGTTTTTGGTTTATGTAAATTGAATCATATATTACATTCAATTTACATAATTTATTTGCTTCCATCAATCCAAAAATGGTGTATGAGATTTATCCATGTTATTATGAACATTAAAGGTTTGTTCTTTTTATCACTGAGTAGTTTTCCATTGTTTGAATATACCACAATTTGTTTATCTATCCCATTCTTGTGAAGGCCATTTGGATTGTTTCCAATTTGGGGTATTATAAAGTAAGTTGCTTGGAAAATTCCTGTTTAAATCATTGTGTGGATCTATTTCTTTCTCTTTAGTAAATATGAAGGAGGGAAATTATTGAGCGTACACATTATATTCTTAAACTCTTATTTGATTAATCTTTTGGTGATTGAATCATATTTTTAAATGCTTTTGCTGAAAAATTTAGTTAGCAATAAGGCAAAAAAAGAAGGTCAAGAAAGCCTAAGTGTAGCCACTTTGAGTGACACCAGACCCTGAGCACACTGTACAAAGAATTCACCAGCACATCACTGTCCAGGACCACCTGGGAACGGGTACATCGCTAGCTTGATGCCTTACACTTTGTGCTTTCCCTTCTGGGACAACAGTTTCTGGTTAATCTTTATGATCCGACTTCAAGACAATGCGGGTCATGTGCAATGTTTCCTAATGCGGCTTTTGAACACACAGAAACATTACCATTGCCCTACAAGGGGATCCTCTTTCTGCTTGAGAGAGGACCCCCACTCTGTCTATGGAGCATGATATACCATCTCTCAATTTCTCAATAAACTTTCTGTCTAGTTGGCTCACTCTCAAATTCTTGCCCTCCCATTTGGTGAGTTCAGGGGGCTTTCCTCCTTTCATTGGAACCTTCCCTGCATCATTATGTTTCTTAAAAAATGGTGTATTTCCTAAGAACTTACAAAGAATAGCTTTGATTTTTATATGTATACCAATTTTGAAACCCATCTCCTCTCTTCTTTTTCATCTGCCATTAATGTCATTGATGTAGAATAAACCTTACCATCATTCTCCTGGAATGCTGAATCTTAAGGTAGGGACAGTATTATTTTGCCATTATGATCCAAGTCCTAGCACGTGGCCAGATTAGTAAATACTTGTCAAATGAAATGTCTACTCCCGCTAACTCACCAAAGTGACATTTCACTGGTATAGTTTACTCCTGCTTATCCACAACTCAACCGCATCATCACAAGCTAAAATTATGAGAGCCAGGAAATAATATTCAAATCCTGGATGCAACTGATGAGGCAGCATCTGCAAGAAAAGATGCCTAGAACATTAACTATAAAATCCTATGAAATGACACTGCAACTACACTGTTAAAAAAAAGTAACAAATTAAGGAGTAAAGAGCCAAGTGGGTACTATTTGACAAATATTGAAGATACTAAGCTAGAATAAATCAGAAGTGACACCTTTTTATAAGAGAATGGGGAGAAATTGGTTCAATTTATGTGTCACCTGTTATTAAAATAACTTTATACACATCATTGTCGTCAGGACTGTTTACCAGAAGAACATGATATTACATTTCAATCAAGCCACTAAATGACAGTTTTTAGAACTTAAAATTAATAAGATCATATGTGTGTTCAAACACACACACACACACACACACACACACACACATTAACACCTCCAAAAGGCAACACTGTGGATTAGTCTAGCCAGAACTGGTGGTGATAATTTAATCTAGTTAACTATACAGCCCCCTCCCACTAAAAAATTAAGTTTGGAGCTTAGAAAATTCCCTTAAAATATGGCTGCCTAAGAGCCAAACACCTCTCAATTTGTACCTTTGCTATAGTTATTCCCCCCAAGATATTCTATCCTGTCTCTTGTTGATAAGCTCCTTTGCACTCTACATCCAATTCATCATCAAATTTTCACCTATAAAATGTATTGTCTTCTGACCACTTTTCTTCACCACTACCCTAGTTTAAGTTACTATCATCTCTTATCTGAATTATCCATTTAACTGGTCTCCCTGCTTTAATCCTTATTTCTCTTTGCTTATGGTCAACACAGCTGACAGTGTGATTCTTTTAAGAGATGAGTTAAATGGTTGTTATTCTATTTCCCTCTCAATACTTAACCTTCTATTATTCCACTCCTTTATGCCCTCCGCTCCAGTCACTAAGGCCTCCCTGAGGGCCCTGGAACATGCCAGGGGTGTTCCTCCCTTCGGACTGTACTGGTACTTTCCTCTCCTCACTCTTACTCTGGTCTTTGCTCAAATGAGACCTTCTCAAGGAATCCTGCTCAGACCACTCAAAGCAAATCCCAACACCCTCTTGCCTTCAAATCCTTATGCCAAATCATTTGTCATGGCCTCTTTTTTCTACTGTTTACTTATTTATTATATATTATTTAGTGTCTCTCTTCCCCAACTAGGTCCACAAAGGCAAGCTGCACAAATTCTTGTCTATTTTGTTCACTGATACATCCCAAGTGTCCAATTAGCATATAAGGTACTGGATAAATTTTTGATGAAGAAATAAATAACCTTGCATAAGATGCTTCTGGGAATGAAGATCTTCCTTGAGGTTAACTTTGGTATGGAATATTTAGAAACTGTTTTGAAAGATACTATTAGAATCATTATTTTAGGTCTATTTTTAATTTTTATGAAGAAATCTAGGTAAAAAAAATTACCTTATGTGGGAGAAAGGAGTATTTTTAAAGAAAGAAAAATACACAATTTTCTAGTATATGGCATGTAACGTTGCTAGACATCCTTCAAAATGGAGAATAGTTAGCTTTTTTTTCACCCTGCAAGAAAAATATTATCATATTCTACCTCTGTTATTTGTCAAATTCTGTTGTCTATGGAATAGGATAAATGTTGAAAAATCCTAGAGGAAGCACTGATATTGTTTTAAGAATTTATAGCATCATATCTAAAACAAAATATGTGCCTCCCACATCAGTCTTTCACATACCATTATTACTTGTATGTAATTATTGTTTCCTCTTTAAATTGACACATTAAAAATTAAATATGTATAAATCTTGAAGCTTTGTATCACTATCACTAATGGAAAATCAGTATATTTATCATGCCATAAATATATGAGAAAAATAAAAATATATACATAACTAAGATTTTAAAAAAATTATTGTATTCTAGCTAGATACTGTATTAGCCCAATGCTCTGAGTTTGAGATCTTCCTCTTTGTTGAAAATGGAGAAATTAAATATGTTAAAAGGTTTGAAAACATACACTATACAAATACTGTAATATAAAACCAAGCTTTCTTCTTGACATCATCAGAAGAATAGAAAAAAATTCTAAAGGGATAATTTTCTTACTGTGAGATTCAAAATGTCCGGACTTCTCCTAAAATCATCTTGTATCACTAGTGCCACAGGGTGATTAGTGTGACCTTTGTGACCTGACATCTGGATACAAATCCTGACCCATCAATTATGGACTCTGCAGTCTTAAGCTAGAGGCATAATCTTGTCAAATTTTATTTTTCTTCATCTGTGAAATAGAGAAAAATAATGTCTAGTTTGATGGTAGAAATGATAATTAAGTAATAAGTGAAAGCACAAATCAAGTGTTTAAAGCATTAGCTCCCTTCTTGATTATAAAAGGTTCTTGGCCTTTAATTTGGAAGAACAAAATTCTCTCTGGTCATTCAGGCCACCATGAGTCCTCTCTGTGAAGGGTCCAAAGAGCTATTTAATGGGTTTATGGTTTGTATTTTATAACTGACATTTCTATTAAAATGTCGTGATAGCTTTGGAGAGGTTTGTTAGTGAATATTCTTAAGCAGCAAATGCTGAAGGTTTGAGTCCCCCTGAAAATTCACGTCAAAATCCTAACCCCTACTGTGATGAAGATGGGAAGAAATGAGGCAATGCTGCCAAACTTCTTGAATTTTACAGAATAACTGTAAAACTAGTGCACTATTCTTCAAGATAAGGAAAGAACAAGCCCAATGATGATTCAGAGATCATCACAGCTGCCTCCAGGGTTTAAAAAGGGAGACCCATGGACGTGGCCTTCCTTTCAAAGGCCAGACAGTCTCTGTCCAAAACCAATGGTGCTGGGGCTGCCTGGAAGAGCCCTGAGAACGTGATTGCTGCTCAGAGGCCTGCCTGGAGGAGAGAGCTTCAAGCCAAAGAGGGTAACTATTGAACTTTAAGATCTCTATAGATTATATCTTATAACTTAGCTTTACTTGAGGTCTGTTACTCCTTTTTTGTTTCATATTTCTTCCTTTTGAAATGGAAATATCTATCCTACATCTGTCCCACTATTGTATTTTGGAAGCACATATCTTGTTTGATTTCACAGATTCACAGATGGAGAGCAATTCGCCTCAGGAAGAATTAAACCTTGAGTCTCACCCACATCTGATTTAGATGATATTTAAATGAGACTTTAGAATTTAGACTTTGGGGTTGATGCTGGAGAGAGTTAAGACTTTTGAAGCTGTTAGAATGTAATTAATATTTTTATATGCAAGAAATACATTAATTTAGGGGTCTAGGGGCAGAATGCTACCATGTGTGTGTCCTCTCAAAACTTGTATAGTGTAATCCTAAACCCCAAGGTGAGGCTTTTGATAGGTGATTTATGAGGTCAGAGCCCTCATGAATAATATTAGCACCCTTATAAAGGAGATCCCACAGAGTTCCCTTGGACCTTTTACTTGGTGAGGGCACAGCAAGAAGGCACTATCTATGTACTAGGAAGTAGGCCCTCATTAGACACCAAATCTTCTAGTGCCTTGCCCTGGGACTTCCCAATCTTCAGAACTGTGAGAAATAAATTTCCATTGTTTATAAGCCAACCAATTTATGGTATTTTGTTACAGCAGCCTAGGTAAATTAAGATAGCAAGCCTAGTCAGTTTTGAATGGAAGATGACAATAAATGATAGGTGGTAAGTGACGTTTCTTTGGGATAACTCTTAGCTTCTACAACTAAAAATTACATCTATACCAGAAGATGGTTGCTCAGAGTATCAAGATATAAAAATTAGTTGGGCTGACCAACTCAAGGAAATTCATCAAAATTGGGAAAATTTGCAAAGGTCACTACTGACTCATTGAGAACATCCAACATTTCCAATTATCTCCTGTACCTCAAATTTTATTATGCTTGAGAGCTACATACATTGCAGCAAGAAGAAATTGACATTTGAAGTATGTTTCTGTAGGAGACTAGGGACAATTGGGGGTTAATGTATGTCTTTATATTCATATAGCTACTAAAGTGGCCTATTAAAGTTATTTGAATATTCAAAGAATTAAGCAGCAAAACAAGAAATGTCTGCAAAACAAGGAAGATATAATCACTTTACTTCTTTATGAAACAACCAATTTTAATTCCACATTTTGTTAAGATAAGATGACAATGAATATTCATATGTTTCACTTTTTTTTTTTTAAAGGCAAAAGCTAAGGAGAAAAATGCAGACTACAGTGGAAGTAGGTAGGTAGTTTAAATTCCCTTTTTAGATTTTCTAATAACCTTTATCTTCCTGCATTTTCTCCTTTCATTAGTCTTAAGGGACACCTAGACTTAATTAATCTCCTTTCATTTTATGTTTCTTATTTCCTTTGTTTGGCACATTTACTTGTTTATTTCTTTAGATATGGATGGTTAAGGGAGGGTTAGAACAGTGAAGACAATGAGACTCTGTATGTCACCTTTTATGGGAGAAATTGTATTTTATTTTCTTATTTAAATTTGCAAGAGAGTATTGTTAGGCTTGAAGGTGTGGGTGGCAAAGAAATTCCTCTTGAAGGAAAAAGAGCTTATTCATTCAGTAATTGTATCTGTGAGTACACAGAGAGAGGGTCACTAAGTAAGCAAGGGTCATAGGACGACTAAGCAACTATTTGGAGGGGAACAAGTAGTTACATCACCTTTCAGAAAAGAATAAAAATAAATCCAAGATGGACTAGGATTTACATGTAACATAAAGAAAGACACAAAATAAAATAGAAGAAGATTTAACTGATTATCTATCTGATCCTGGAATGTAAAAGGAAAAATCATATCAGAAAAAAAAAAATGGATTTATTTAAAAAAATAAAAAGGCAAAAATGCTGGATAAATTACTTGACAACAGTTATTAGAAACTGATAATGTAAAAAGTAAATATATAAAGTATTCATATTAAAAAATAAAATTTAGGTCTCACTTGAAGTTGGCCAAAGGACATGAATGATAACTAAAAGAAGAAACACAAATTAATAATAAATATAGAAAACAAATTCTGGCTTTGGTCAAGATGGAATAAGCACATTTCTTCCCATTTCTTCTACCAATTTCAACTAACTTCCTGAATCCATTTTAATAAATTATCCAGAAAATTTTGAATGATGAAATCAAGAATATAGTTAGGCAAATTCACCCCTAAGGGTATAACGAGGAAGGGTGCCCTTCCTCGGTCAAGGGCACACTTTTATCTTTGACACAAAGTGTACAAAGGGAAACTAAGTAAATAAAACTTGTGTACCTCCATAATATTCTGAAATTTAAAAGAAAATATAAAATGGTTGGGCTAGTGATAAAGGAAGTCTTGACTGTGAGTTCCTCACGTATTTTTAGGTCATATATGTCCAGGTCTAAGTAGGTGATAGGGAAGCTGCAACTCAAATCACTAAAGGGTTTAGTGAAAAATGTAGTCCCAGAAAAAGCCAACTTCCTATATCCAGAGGACTGAGAAGACGGCGGCTTTGTAAGATGGATCTCTTTTACACTACTTGACCTATGAACACAAATGAAGCAGTTTCTTCTTACTCCCCACCAGCATTGGTTTGGCAAACAGGCAGTGGTTCCCTTTTCCCTCCTCTCCCCAGTGAGAGTGCCTTTAAAATAGTCTGTGCAATGGAGCAACTCACTCTTTCCTGCAGTAAGTAAATGGCAGTAAAGAGGTGGTAACCCACCCTGTCCCCCTAGCATGGCAGCTGCAGATACAGTTGAGTAGACTCTATGGTACTATCCACATCCTTCACTAACCAAACGTAAGCCGAAGCAGCTCTTTCTACCTCTACCTCACCTGCCCTCCAACTGGAGAGAAAAAGATCTTTTTAATCTGTGGATGCAGTCCCAGGCTCACGCTGAAGTGGCTTATGCATGAAACTGACCACAATCAACACAGCTAAAGCTATGAGAACTGCTAAAGGCACTGTTAGGAGCATGAAAGACAAGCTATAGACTGGGAGAAAATATTTATAAATCAAGTGCCTCCCAAAATACCTGTATCCAGAATATATGAAGGACTCTAACCAGTAATAAATCAAGTAATCCAATTTAAAAATGGGTAAAATACTTTTAACACATACTTCATCAAAGACACACAGATGGCAAATAAGCACAAGAGAAGATGTTCAACATTATTAGATCTCAGGAATATGCAAATTAAAGACACGACTACTGAATAGCTAAAATAGCAAAATACTGGCAATCCCTCATGCCAATGAGATGGCCAACCAACTGGATCTTTCATATATTGCCTGTGAGAATACAGAATGGTGCGACCATTCTGAACAGCAGTGTATTACAAACTGATGCTTCATCTACCACTGAGCAACCCTATCCCTGAGTGTTACACTAGAGAAATGAAAATTTACCTTTATACAAAAAGCTGTACATACATAAACCCCAATGGGAAGTAACCCAAATATCCAGTACCAGGTGAATAGATAAACTGTTGGATATCCATACCATGAAATATTACACAGCCACAAAAAGAGATAAACTGTTAGCTGGGCGCAGTGGCTCATGCATGAAATCCTAGCACTTTGGGAGGCTGAGGCAGGTGGATTTCTTGAGCTCAGGAGTTTGATACCAGCCTGAGCAAGAGCAAGACTCCCATTTCTAAAAAATAGCCATAAGAAAAAAAAAGAGAGACAAAATGTTGATACACAATAATATGGATGCCTCTCAGGAGCATTATGCTGAGGCAAAAAGGTCAATTTCAAATTGTTATACAGAGTATAATTTCACTTTATGTAAAATTGTCACATGACAAATCATGGTGATAGAGAATAGATTCGTGGTGCCAGAGTTGTGAATGAGGGAAGAAGTGATTATAAAGGGATAACACAAGGGAGTTTTTGTGGGGGGTGATAGAACAAGTCTCTCAGCTGATCACCACCATGGTCAAAACTACACATGTGATGCAATTTATAAAACTATATACTACTCCCACCAAAAAAAAAAAAAAAAAAAAAAAAAAAAAAAAAAAAAAGGAGAGGAGAAGAGGGGAAAGAAAAGAAAAAGAAGAAGAAAACTGCATGGAAAAACTGATGAAATCCAAATAGCTTTCATTTCAGTATTAGTATCATAGCAAAGCTAAATTTCAGTCTTAATAATTATACTGATAAAAAGTAAAAGTTATTTATTTATGAGGTAATGTTAAGGGGAAGCAAAAAAGAGGGTACATGGGACCTCTCTGTACTATATTTTTAACAGTTTTATTGAAGTACAATATGCATACCATTAAAATGACTAACATTAAATGTACATACAGTTGAATGGTTTTTAATAAGTTTACAGAGTTGCAAAACCATCACCACTTTTACATTTTTACCACCCTCTAAACTAAACCTCACCCTCATTAACAGTTTTACCCGTTCTTAGCCTCAGCTTAAGGCTACTGTCTCTGTAAATACACCATTTCTAGTTCCTGTACAATTTTTTCAACTGCTGTGTTAGTCTAAACTTACTTCAAAATAAAAATGTTTAAAGGTCAATTATTTTAAGATTTGTTTTATGAAGAAATTTGACAAAATTATCAGATTTTCATTTTGATTCTATAGGCACATGGATAGTTTAAAGATTTTATATGCCATATAAATTATAAAAAATACAAATGACAAGATTATGATATAATTCTGTTAGTCAGCACTTGGAAGCACTAGCCTTATTAGAACATCCAAGATAATTCAACATAAAACAGAGAAAATTCAATTTATTGGTGACAAATTCACCCCACAGAGACCACTAAGAAGTAAATGAGGCATGCAAAGCATTTAACAAGCTTATTTCTGGGAGATAAGTAATTCCTATGAATTCCGAAAATTCCATGCTATATTAAAGCACACAACACTAACATTTAAGTGTAAACTTATCGTTAGAATCATCTTGAAAAACAACCAAGCATTCCTTGAAGACTTTTATCAAAAGAAAATTTTGACAAAGAGAAAGACAATATAAGAATCTCATAGAACAAGGTAGTGCCTGTGGCTCAAAGGGTTAGGGCACCGGACTCATATGCTGGAGGTGGCAGGTTCAAACCCAGCCCCAGCCAAAAACTGCAAAAAAAAAAAAAAAAAAAGAAAAGAAAAGAAAAAAGAATCTCATAGAACAGAAAAATTAAAAAACAAAATTAAACTTGGGTTAGAGAACATTTATATAAAAGTACTTCAATATCTTCTGTAAATTCTAAAGTTACTATTTATCAACGTATACATACCTATATACTCGAGTATAAGCCAAGTTTTTTCAGCCCAAAATTTGTGCCGAGTTCAGGTTTTTCGGCACAAATTTTGAGCCGAAAAAACTCGGCTTATACTCGAGTATATAGGTAAGTATATGTTATATACATGCACATATGTGTTTGTATATATTTAATACACACATGATAAAATATTAAATGAGTTAAAATATAAAAATTCTGTGTTATAACTTTACTCAAACCAAATAAATAAAATATATTATTAGTTTTCAGATAATAAAAAATGCCTTTTAAAATAAAGCAATGGTAACTTTGAGTAACATTTGAGAATCAAATAATGATAATGGGAGTACTAATTGTTTGCAATATGTATTAAAAGCCTGAAATAAATAGTTCATTACTTGGTTTCAGAAATCACCTGTGTGATTGAATGTACTCAATTCTAATATGAAGGCAGTAGATGATCTAATTCAGGGGTCCTCAAACTGCAGCCCGCAGGCCAGGTGAGGTAGTGTGATTGTATTTGTTCCTGTTTTGTTTTTTTACTTCAAAATAAGATATTTGCAGTGTGCATAGGAATTTGTTCATAGTTTTTTTTTTTTTTAACTATAGTCCGGCCCTCCAACAGTCTGAGGGACAGTGAATTGGCCCCCTGTTTAAAAAGATTGAGGACCCCTAAGTGGGGGGAGTGGAGGGGGCCGGGGTTGGGGGGTCAGGATGTGTGGCACAACTCTTGGAGGTATGATGCAGTTACAGGAGAAGCTTTACCTAACAAAAACCATCAGTGTATCCTAATTCTTTGTATCCTCAATGAATCCCAAGCAATTAAAGAAAAATAAGAGGTGTGAACAAGAATTATGTACAATAATGCCCTCCATATCTTTGCTTTTTAATGGTGAAAGAGTTTTTGAAATAAAATATTTGCCTTATAACAGTAATTTTTTTTTTTTTGCAGTTTTTGGCCGGGGCTGGGTTTGAACCTGCCACCTCCAGCATATGGGGCTGACGCCCTACCCCTTTGAGCCACAGGTGCCACCACCAACAGTAAAATTATGAATAGTTTCTATATCTATATTATGGAATATGAGTTAAGTATGGTTAAATGGCATTCTTAAGGTTGTCTTTAAAGATCATATTGATGATCTTTAATATAATACCATGGGAAGATGCTCATAATATAATGTAAAATTAATTTAAACACTAAGGAACAAAATCATATATATACACACATTATATAAAAATGTATTCATATACATTTCATTTAACTTTCATATTTAATTAATAAAATGTTGATAAACATGCATTTATATTACCTGTAAATTTTATATGTATATTATACATATATTTTATTTTATAACAATATATTAAAATATCTGCTTTATACATTTTTATATATGTAATACATTATTAATAGTGATTTATTATTCTGAGTGATAAGATTATGAGATGAATTTATTTTGTGCTTTATGCTTTTGTCACAGGTATTTATGTGTAACATATAGGAGAATATAATGATATTTTAATTAGATAAAGATTATTGACTTGAAAGTGAGACCTGGCATCTAGTTACTGTGTTGCCAATACCAGGTAACCCCAGGCAGATTGTTAAAGCGTCCTACTTCTCAATTCTGTCACTTGTTAAAGAAGGGGTCAGAGGATGTCATTTCCAAACTCCTTATCACTCTACACTCATTATAATATTTTACTGTTCAGTTACCTAGCATGTATGAGGAAACTATTCAAGGGAATATAAGATGGATACAGTAGACTTAACACCATGGACCTTAATGTCTATGAATCCATATAGCTCAAGGGAGAATTTGGAGTGTGCCAGGAGGGGGGTTAGTAAAGGGAGAAGCCACATCTGGCGGGGTGAGGAGAAACATTTTCATGAAAGAGTTAGCATAATCAGCGTTATCTCTTCCCCTCCCAGTTCAGCTGATTTTCTTCTCTATAATTTTCTAAATTGGTTTCCAATTTTATTCCATTAGTCGTTTGGATCATTATTAGTTTTTATTTCAGTTTCCTCTGCAGTGAGCCCTGTCAGCAGCCAAAGAGTGACACAGAACTAGTGAATTAGAATCCAAAAGAACAAATCACAGTTCCGTTAACAAATATGTTGGCTAAATGCTGGCCTCAGTAGGAAACAGTCAGCCAAAATATTTATCAACAGGATTTTAATTCTACAGTTTGATTTAAATTCCTGCTCAGCTGAGTATGTGGTATATCTAGCTGGTTAACTCTGGAATTCTAATCAAAGGACTGTCAAAGCAGCAAGCAAATATTTGTTCTAGCGTTGCAGTTGCTAACTTCAGATGGTGTGGCTCTCCAGCACATTCAAACACCCAAGCTTAAAAAGCTCTTTAGGATGTTTGTTAACTGATAAAAGATGATGGTCTTTTATCATGCCAGCTGCACCCCCAGTGGGGCTTTTAGAACACAAATTCCAGCATGTTGATGATCCAGCCTTGGTAGACAATTCACTTGAAGTTGTTTTCTGGTAGTAATGATATGAATAGGCATTCACATCCTTGAAGGTGGGCCTCAGGTGTGACCATTTATCTGGTTGTGGGGACACCTGCTCTGCCTTCTCCTTGGGAAAACTTCTCAAGGAGAGGCATTACTTCCTTTTCATCTTCTGTCTCTGCTATCTCCTTTCTGCCTCCACCCACATATTTCTCCTCAACAGAGTTCTTCCCCAATCATTGCCACTGCCTAGGGAGGAGAAACGCTCTCCTTTCAGTTCCTGAAACAAGTATAGCCCCATTCTCTTACGCAGCTTGCAATGGTTACGCTGTGCCCATTGAGCTACTGCAGTAAGAAAGGAGTTACACGGAAAATATCAGATCTGCATATTTCAACACCTAATCGGGGAGAAAAAAGTATAGGGAATCAATTTTTGTTTTAGATTCCCATGAGAAAGTGATTATTCCTTCCTAAAGAAGTATAAATTGTTTTTGCTTTCACTGCCAGGAGGCAGAGAAATTTTTAAATAGAAAGAGAACATAGTGTATTTAGATGTGTAACACAGGGTATTTAAAAAGCAAAATTACACCACTAAGTAAGCACCAAAATCATCCCTCCTTGTAGTGGGCATGAAGATGGACCACCCAGATGTTCCTTCATCTCTGCTGCAGCTAGGAGTACCGTCAGCAGACCATCTCAGCTGACAGCCTCTTTGGGGATCACCTCACTCTCAGGGTTAGCTGTAAATGGTAGAGAAGGAAATGGTATGAAGTTGAAGGTGGTTTCCTGCCACACTGGGAGGAAATAAAAGTTCTGCCTGGGATAGAGAAGCCCAAAGAGGTGTGTGTGTAAAACAGAGGTGCTGAAAACACATGGCCTGCTCCCTGCTCCCTCCCGTCTCCTTTAGGAATAGATGGCATAGAACCCATAGATGGACTTGTTCTTGGGGTCTTGCCTGGGCCAACTTGCCTACCTAAATAGAATAGAAATGGTGGAATGGCATCTTGAAAGAGAGGAGAGAGAAGAGAAAGGGAAAGCATGTTTTAGTGGCTGAATATACTTTTGCAGACATTTTTGCGAAAAATGAGAATGGGCCAAAGGGCCAATAAGGTGAAAGGAAACTATACTTGGCATTAGGAGGGCATAGAGAGGAACTTGACAGAGACCATGAACCATGAGGCCCTCTAGGGCTAGAGCTTCCCTAATGGTCAAGTGGGCCAGTTTCCAAGGCATTTACTACAGTGGGTAGAGAAATCCCCATCAGAGGTGGCCAGCAGGAGCCCAGATGGCCACATGAGAACTAGACATTCTTTCTCTGATGCTGTGCAGTTGTACAAGTGCCCCTCCAAACCTAGATATCACACTGGAAAGAGAGAAGAAAGAGAAAATTCTTTGAGAAGAGAAGATCACCTGAATAAGAAGTTTGAAATTTAATTGATTGCATTTAAATCCTCAACTATGTATGCCAACATGATTGCATTAACCTAGGCAAGATTATGGTAGATCAGAAGTGATAGTTACCTCCAAGAGAAAAGTTAGGGTCTTCATCACCACCAAGAAGATGTAAAGGCTAGAAGAAAGTTAGGTTCTGTTGTATAAAGAAAAAGTCCTATCTTTTTTATATCTGAATTATCACTAAAACTTTTAAACTGCCTACATCTATTTAAAAGTAACATGAAATAATTCTCCCAGATGTATAACTAAAAAGGGTCTCATCATAGCAAGAACTGGAGACAACACATGGTATTTATCCATGGGGCAAATAGACATGCAAGAACAAACCACACACTTACTGACCTGGGTCCTACCTTGGTGCTCAAATGGCTTATTACCAATATCACTCCTTCTAGCAACATGCAATGGTACCTTGGGGCTGCCTGTTACCATTTCTGCATCCCAATTTTCCCCTTACTTACTACTTTTACTACTTTAAAAATAAGTAAAATCTAACAATATTTATTATAAACATGTTGAAAAAAATGCTAAGGGACAATAATTAGATTCAGAAAAAACAAATCTTACATGTATCTCTATTACCCCCTTTCCCTATTCCATGACCAGTACGATTCTGAGACATTTCTGGAAGGCAAGGGGCAAAAGAGAGGAGAGGCAGTTGCTGGCAGAAGTTCAGAGAATCTACAGATTATTTATGCAGAAGCTGAGTGGGACAGTTTTGAATTATGCATGCTTCTGTTTTATCAAATCCATCCCTCCCCCACACATATTACTGAGTTGTCATCTCTTATTTACATACCGCAAGGTACACTGCCCAAATAACAAGGGCAAAGCGATATGGTACACACAGAAAAGAGAGTGTTTACATTGAAAGTATGCATATTAATCATTTCAACACATTTTAGATATATATTTTAAAGACAAAGTAATGTGTGCTGACAATGTCCAGAGTGAAAAGGGGTTATTTCTCCTCTGTGATTCGGCAGGCTGTTTGGACAGGCAGCATGTTATTTCTAAACTGTAGTTTGAAATTTGGCACTAGTTCCAGCTTTTTGATCTCTCTGAGCCTTGCTTTTCTTGTGTGCGTTTTTTAAATGGGCAATGAGATCTCCCATGCAGGATCACTATCAGGAAAAAATAACACAGTATACATCAATCACTGGTAGTGAGAGTCTAGCACACTGTAGGGCCCTTTTCCCCTACATTCCTTCTGCTCTGGTTTCCCTAGCCTCATATTATTGGAGGACATAGAGGGGATGTTTTGCCATAAAATCTTTATAAAGAGCATGGATTTATTTCCCCCAACCTGATCTGAATATGGGTCTACACACACAAATAGGCAAACATCCCTTGGGTGAAGCAACTGAAAGATAGAGGAAGCATGGGAAAGGTAAGCAGCAGGGGCTCAGGAAGACAGAGGGAAAATGAGTTACAAAAAAGCAGGTTTCCCCTCCATTCCATTCCCTTTCACTCCCACCTTCCTACAAACTCCATCCCCAGCTCCTTCATGACCTCCCTCTGTGTCATGCTCACAGGTGTCTGCTCACTTTCTAGGGACCCTGTGACATTTTGTTTGAGTTCCTCAAACAGATAAAAGCATCCTTTCTTTTATGAATGAGCCCCCAAGCATTAATGTATGTTCTTTATACCCCAAGTTCTCAATATTATCTTTATGTCCATGTATCCCCCAGATTGGGAGCTCAGTCAACTTGATACTGTAATGATAATTGCTAACATAGTATTACTGTTTATGCCAAACAAGTCATTTTAATAGATATTACCCCAATTTTGGTGCTCTTATTATCCATTTTGTACAGATAAGATAATGAAGTCTCAGGAAGGATAACTGAATTGAAGGTCACACAGCTGCAAAGGAACAGAATGGGTACTGGGATCCAGGCTATCAGTTCAGGAGTCTAAGATCTTAGGGACTATGCTGTAATGTCCATATCTCATGTTCTTCTGACACAAGAGATTTTCACAGTGCCTGGCAAAAAGTATTCAACCCATGTCATTAAGACATAATAGAATATAGAAAATATCATTACTTTCTCTCCTATTTTTTATTTTTAAATTTCAGAGCTTGTATGCATAAGCACGTTGCATCTTTTCCAGCCTCAACTCTCTTTGTCTTTCAGAGTTTTTTAGAAATGGCTCCCACATGACACTTAAGCATATTTTGTGCGCCACACAAGCCAACACTTGAGAAAACACAATTGCTGTGAGCTCTGAGTTTTATCTCATCTGCTACTCCCAGTTTATACCTTTATTGTTCAATAATCACTACTTTCTTTACTAATTCTTTCATACTATATTATAATATCAGGGGAGAAAAAAAGATTTGGAAAATCACTTAACAAAGTGAGAAAAAGAGACTTTCAATGTTCATTTATGTGCAATTACTGGATGTAAGCCTTGCCTTAGGAAACTGATTTGCAATACTGACTTCTCACTATTTGTGACTATCTTACCATCATGTCTGCCATCATCATCAATTTATTTTGAGTGTTAATTCTGCTCCAGATATCATGCTCAGCCTTTTTAATATATTATCTCAATCTTCACAACTCTATGAGGTATTATGAACTCCACTTCACAATGAGGAAACTGAGGTTTAGAGTAGATAAATATCATATATGAGGTACATGCACGTGGTAGACTCAGGACTCCAACCCAGTTCTGATATCAGAGGTTTTGTTCTTTATCCCGCAGTTTTGCTTTCTAGAGTTTATATTGCTCACTTATTTAATGGCAGTCGAGTCTTCTGAATGCTAAAAATTAACTATAACTCGATTCTATTAATCTTCTTGACTCTACGATGTGAAACATGCCATAGCTTTGAGAATCCATGACAGGTAAGAGGCACAGAGATGGAAGGTGACCCAAGACAGTTAAAAAATGTCCCTTTCTCCATCACTTTTTACCCACAGGAGATAAATCTTTTCAGTTGGCATCCTTGATTTCGCTCTCAGTTTGCAAAGTTAACTGGAATTAAATTTAGCACTTGAAGCCTGATAACATAGAGGTCAAAAGAAGAAGGATTAGAGCCAGAATTCTAATTTTTATAAGCTACGCAATTTTAGGCAAGGCACTTAACCTTTCTGTGCCTATTTCCTGTATGAGAAATGGGAAAAATAAAGTACTTGGCTCATGGAGTTATTGTAATGAGTTAATACATGTAAAACATTTAGAAGTTCTTGACACTTAGTAAGTATATACCCTTTGAGAACATCTAGTATAATTGCTGGATCTAAAAGGCATTTATTTAGTATAGATCTGGAGTGAGCTGGTATCTCCTGCTCTCCTTACTGTTTAGACTTCCAGCACTTTTGAGGAAATAAAGTACCAGTTGCATGGTCAACTCCCTAGATTCTTATTTTATTTTATTTTATTTTATTTTATTTTATTTTATTTTTTTGTTCAGGGCTGCGTTTGAACCTGCCACCTACTCCTTTGAGCCACATGCATCGCCTTCTGAATTCTTCTTTTCCTTTTTACTCACTACATTGTTGTCAGAACTCCACCTATAGAAACCCAGCCCCTCCAGTTTCTCCAGCACAACCTGATTCCCCCTTTTCCCCATTCTGTGCCTGTTGTCAGGGAAAAAAACATCTTAGAATAGCTGTAGTAGAGAGATGCTAAGAACTTGGATGAAAGTAATAAATCGGATTAGAATTTATTAGAAATATATTCAGAAGGCATGGATGGCAAAGATGGGATAAACTGGACTCTTCATGAAGTCATACCCACACTGTAAAGGGCTGGATGTTCAGTTTTTGGGTTTAGACGTTAGTAGAGAAGCAAGAAAGTATTTCCCTACATCTTTCACACTGGTGAATGGCCCCAGATGGTAGACTGCTCATTGAACCTACCTGTGGCCTCTCCATGTGGCTGCCAGAGCCTCCTTATAACATGACGGCTGCTTATTCTAATAGTGAACACCCCCAGAAAACCAGGCAGAAGCTCTATTTCCTTCCATGATCTTGTTGCAGAAGTCATCTAGCATCCTAAGCCCAACCAGATCCCACACTTAAGGGGAGGGATGTTAAAGTCATATTGTAGAAAGAACTGAGGGATGGTCACCCAACCTGCCACATTTCCTCTCAGACTCTAATTTAGTCTAAAATTCTCTCTCAGGCATAATGGTGTGTTCCTGGCCATTGCTCTCCTGAATGCCAGTATCCTATGGCTTTTATGTCATTTTCCTCCTTGGAGAGTCCCTGGGTCCAGCTACCTCCCTGTGCTTGACTTTGCATGTCACCACTGTTCTCAGGGAATGTCAGCTTTGTCTGATATGTATTTTTTTGTTTGTTTGCCTTTTTTTTTTTTTTTTGAGACAGAGTCTCACTACATCATCCTCAGTAGAGTGCTGTGGGGTCACAGCCCACAGCAACCTCAACTCTTGGGCTTAAGTGATTCTCTTGCCTCAGCCTCCCAAGTAGGTGCCCACCACAATGCCTGGCTAATTTTTTGTTGTTGTTGGCATTGTTGTTTAGCAGGCCTTGGCTGGGTTCCAATTCACCAACCTCGTACATGAGGCTGGCGCCCTAACCACTGAGCTATGAGCACTGAGCCTAATATGCATTTAAATGTGTGTGCCCTTCACCTCTCTGTCTCTACTCCTAAAAAAATTTTCTTTATTTCAATATCTTTAGTCATAACTAGTTTAATTAGCTCCAGAAACTAATATTCTGAATAATTTATCTTCCTGCAATTCTAGGCAGACATGATTAAGCATAACTGAATACACTGCTGGGCTGTTCACCCAGAGAGTAAACCTGATTATTTTCTGACTTGAGGCAAAACTAGAAAGAGGATTGGAGGTCAGTAAGCAGTTAAATTCAGGGCTACCGCTAATCAGGTGGTAAAGTGTCACTCAAATCCCACATACCCAGTGTTTGTCCAGGTGGGTGCAATGAGTGTTAAGAGCAAACCGAAGAATCTGGGATTATATATCCAAGTTAGAGACTTAATTATTTAAGAAATTGCACTATTTCAAAAGTGTAGGAAAAAATTCAAGTGATGAGAGGAAACAGATGCAAACTGCAGCAGACAGCCTATTAGACAAGTTAAAAGGAAGAAAATTATCACCATGGCTTTAAAGATGTAATTTTACTTGATTTTTGAAGACTCCTTGGAATATACCAACAAAAATAAAGAAAAAATAATTAAAACCTCCTCTTGCTCATAACCCAGACATAAACAGTATATAAACTGTTTTCTGGAAATTTTGTGCACATAACAACATATTTTTGCACTGTTTCAACAGAAATTGGTTATTACCCCTACAGTTAAGTATCCTTTTCTAAACCACGTTATTTTATGATCTATAACATTAAATATTTGCAGATCTCATTGTTACTGGCTGAACACTACTGAATTGTATGAACATAATTTATATAATCATTTCCCTATTATTGAACATTAATTAACATTGTGAGGAGCAGCCTTCTCTATATAAGGTTTACATATTCATTAGCTGTTATTTCCACTGGAAGCCATAAGGATTTAGAGATCCTTCCCCTATACCCTATAACGGATATTATAGTTTTTAAAAACTTAAGCAATTATAGTAATTAAAAATTTGTATCTCATTTCAATTCACACAGTTGGCTTTAGGAATCATCTATGGAATTATCCATAGCTTGTGCACATGTATCTACTGGAGTGGGATAATAACATTTGAAGCATGAATTTATGTATCAGTCAAGAATCTTAATTGTAGGTTAAAAAAAAGAAAGAAAAGGGGCAATGTTAAAAGGATTTGAGATACTTATAAAACCTTTAAGAGGGCTTGGAAACCAATCTTGAGGTTAAGCAGGCAGGGAAAATGATTAAAGCCTCCCTTTTTGAACTGATTATAGTAAAGAAATTACTGCCACAATGTCAATTGCCACCAGAGAGAAAGAGCCCCTTGTCCCTTGTGTCTCATTTAACTAGCTTTTGAGTCCAAGTCCAGCACTGGCATGGCTAGTCAATACAGCCTGAGACTAATGGGAGGAAGAAGGTTTTAAGCCCTTCCCCAAACTCATAATACGGAAGTTTCCTAAACATAGAAAGAGGCTTGGAGGCTGGACAGCCCAAACAAATGTGAAATGTCTGCTGTGCCCTACAGAGGCCTTCTCTACCCTCTTGCTCAGGTGTCCTCAAACTTCTTAAGCAGGGGGCCAATTCACTATCCCTCAGACCGTTGGAGGGCCGGACTATAGTTTAAAAAAAAAAAACTATGAACAAATTCCTATGCACACTGCACATATCTTATTTTGAAGTAAAAAAACAAAATGGGAACAAATACAATCACACCACCTCATGGGGCCCACGGGCTGCAGTTTGAGGACCCCCTGCTCTTGCTCTTGGCTTGATCCACAGTAATAAGGCGAAACAAATCAGTGATGATGTAGGTATAAGAGAAAATCATCCATCAGTGACACCTGTGAGGATGATGTTATTGATGTCTCATTATAACTTACTAAGGGATTAGAAGTTCCTCATGGGCTGCCCTGTCTGTATTCCCACGCTTTGTATACCCTCCTTGTGGAATGGATTAAGACTTCCAAATCCAAAGGACACACAGTGCCATGAATGCTTCTTTTGAGAAAGAGTATTAATGCCTCCAGGCTAAACTTTCTCAGTGATGTAGAGGAGCAGGCCAGGCTAAGTCAGCCAGCAGCAGGCCAGATGTCCACAGCAGAGAGCACATATCCATGCTATGGACAGAGTCATTTGGTCTCACCATGAATTTCATCTAATAAGATAGGAGATCAACTGGAAATAAAAACTACGTTATAATTAACCACATGGTTTTCTTCTTGTCACCTTCTTTAGTAAATTCTTACAACTCTTTTATGTTACCTTGACATCCATTCTGAATATAGGTCTAACTTTACCAAACAAGAAGCAGGACTCAGTTATCCTTGTACAGTTTTGAGTTCTATACCACAGCCAAATGGTGCAAGACAACAGCCAGAGATAAGAACTTAGAGGTATCTCTCCCAGTTAGAAGACTGGGCTTACCACTTAACTGCAGCTTCCTTTAAAGGGACTTTTTAGGCATTTGTCTGCAAACGTAAAGTGTCCCACCCCTGTTCCCTTATATATACTGCTAGTGGCCAGGCTCACTCTCAGTCACTCTGCCTGACTCTTTAATCCTGCCTCATGTGACCTAGGGACAGAGGACTGCCTTAGGTTTAAATCTTTTATCCATCTTGAATCAATTTATGTAAATGGTGAGAGATGCAGGTTCAGTTTCAGTCTTTTACATGTGGCTATCCAGTTCTCCCAGCACCATTTATTGAATAGGGATTCTTTTCCCCAGTGTATGTTCTTGTTTGGTTTATCAAAGGTCAGGTGGTTATAAGATGTTAGTTTCATCTTAAGGTTTTTAATTCAGTTCCAAATGTCAATGTTTCTATTTTTTTGCCAATACCATTCTGTTTTGATCACTATGACCTTGTAGTATAGCTGAAAGTCTGCTAGGGTGATACCCCCGGCTTTGTTTTTATTACTAAGAATTGCCTTGGCTATACAGGGTTTCTTCTGGCTCCATACAAAATGAAGAATTGTTTTTCTCAAATCTTAAAAGTATGATGATGATATTTTAATTGGGATTGCATTGAATCTGTAGCTTGCTTTGGGAAGTATAGACATTTTGACAATGTTGATTCTTCCCAGCCATGAGCATCGTATGTTTTTACATTCGTTAATATCTTCTGCTATTTCTTTTCTTAGGGTTTCATAATTTTCTTTGTAGAGGTCTTTCACTTCTCTTGTTAGGTATATTCCTAGGTACTTTATTTATTTTTTTTGAAGCTACTATGAAGGGAATTGTGTCCTTGATTAGCTTCTCATCTTGCCTGTTATTGGCATATACAAAGGCTACTGATTTGTGGACATGGATTTTATATCCTGAGACACTGATGTATTTTTTGGTCCCTCCCAGGAGTCTGTTGGTTCAGTCTTTGGGTTTTTTGTTGTTGTTGTTATTGTTGTTGTTTGTTTGTTTGTTTTTTGAGGCAGAGCCTTAAGCTGTTGCCCTTGGTAGAATGCCCTGTCATCATAGCTCACAGCAACCTCCAACTCCTGGGCTCAAGTGAGTCTCCTGTCTCCACCTCCCATGTAGCTGGCACTACAGGCACTCAACACAAGACCTGGCTATTTTTTTGGTTGCAGCCATCATTGTTGTTTGGTGGGTCCAGGTTGGATTTGAACCTGCCAGCTCAGGTGTATGTGGCTGGTGCCTTAGCCGCTTAAGCCATAGGCGCCAAGCTGAGTCTTTGGGGTTCTTTAAGTATAAGATCATATTGTTGGCAAAGAGAGAGGGTTTGACCTCGTCTTCACCCATTTGGATGCCCTTTATTTCTTTCTCTTACTTGATTGTATTGGCTAGAACTTCCAGCACTATGCTGAATAGTAGTGTAAAGCAGACAACCTTGTCTGGTTCTGGTTCTAAGTGGAAAAGCTTTCAGTTTTACTCCAATCAGTATAACATTAGCTGTGAGTTTGTCATAGATGGCTTCGATCAGATTAAGATATGTGCCACCTGTGCCTAAATTCTTAAGTGTTCTAATTAGAAAAGGATGCTGAATTTTATTGAATGCTTTTTCTGCATCTACTAAGAGGATCATATGGTCTTTATCATTTCTGATTGAGGTTATTAGAGATTTTACTTTTCTGTTTCTAGTTAATCTGGCCAAAGACTTATCAATTTTATTTTTTTTGAAAAACCAACTTTTTGTTTTGTTAATTTTCTGAATAATTCTTTTGTTTTCAATTTCATTAATCTCTAATTTAATTTTGGTTGTTTCTTTTCTTCTGCTGGGTTTAGGATTAGACTGTTCTTTTTCCAATTCCATAAGATGGTTCATGAGTTTGTTGATGTACTCTATTCATGTATTTTGAATGTAGGCATCTAATGCTATAAATTTCCCTCTTAAGACTGCTTTTGCTGTATCCTGCAGGTTTTGGTAACTTGTGTCTTTATTGTTTTTATGTTTGAGAAATTTAACAATTTTTTCTTTTATCTCTTCCTGAACCCAACTATCATTCAGGATAAGTTTGTTTAGTTTTCAAAGATGGGCTGACAAGAAAGATGTATATTCTTTAGCTTTGGGATGGTGTATTCTGTATATATCTATTAATCTCATTTGTTCTAGGGTCACATTTAAGTCCTTTTGATCTTTGTTTAGTTTCTGTTTAGAGGATCTGTCCAGTTCTGTCAGAGGGGTGTTAAAGTCCCCAACTGTTATAGTGTTATGGGATATCATTTTTCTCAGATCCACCAATGTGTGTTTCATAAATCTGGGATCATTTGAGTGCATAAATATTTAAAATTGAAATGTCTTCTTGTTTTATTGTTGCTTTGACCAATATAAAGTATCCATCTTTGTTTTTCTTAACTTTCATTGCTTTAAATCTGGTTGTATCTGAAAATAAGATTGCAATCTCTCCCTTCTTCTGAATACCAGGTGCTTGAAATACTGCTTTTCATTCCTTAACTTTGAGTCTTGATTTGTCCTTCTAGGCTAGGTGTGTCTCCTGGAGACAACATCTGTATGGCTTGTGCTTTTCTATCCAATAAGCCAGCCTGTGCCTCTTCAGTGGTAAATTCATTCCATTGACATTTATTGAGAGAATTCATAAGTGTGGTGGCGTTCTAGTCATCTTACTTTGTGAAAGTCTATTGTGTAGTTTTAACCTTTGCACCATTATGGAAACTAAGTTTTCAACTTTAGCTTCTGGGTATTTCCATTGCTGGTGATACATCATGATGGTCAGTATTTAGAAATTCAGGTCTAAGTATTTCCTGAAGAGCGGGTCTTATTGTGGCAAATTTCCTAAGTGCATGTGTATCCACCAATGATTTGATTCCTCCATCAATTTTGAAGTTTGGTTTAGCAGGATACAGAATTCTGGGCTAAAAATTGTTTTGTTTAAGAATGTTGAATGTGGATGACCATGCACTTCTGGCTTGGAAGATTTCAGTTGAAAAGTCTGCTGTTATTCTAATGGTTCTGTCTCTGTAGATCAGTTGGCACTTACTCCTGACTGCTTTCAGAATTTTTTCTTTCATTTTGACTTTGGACAGGTTCATTACAATGTGTGTTGGAGAGGCTCTGTTTGAGTTGAGATGATCCAAGGTTTGATATCCACATAAAAGGAGTGTGTTGGAGTCTTTAGAAAAACTTGGGAAGTTTTCACTTATGTTAGTCTCCAGTAAGGCTTCCATTCCTTTGAGATAATCTTCTTCCCCTTCAGGAATCCCTATTATTCATATGTTTGAATGCTTCATGGAATCTCATAGTTCTCTAAGTACATGGTCTGCTTTTGATCTCTTCTTTTCTGCCTCTTTGATTATGTGGATTAACTCAAAAACTTTATCCTCTAGCTCTGAGGTTCTTTTTTCTCTATGACCAAACCTATTTTTGATACTTTCTACTGCATCTTTACATTCCCTGATTGTCTCTTTCATTTCCTTAAGCTCCACCATATCCTTTCTATATTCTATATATCTCTTGTCCAACTTTTGGTTGTGTCTTTCCATTTTCTCATTCATTCCTTTTATTGTCCTTATCATCCATATTTTAAATTCCCTTTCGGTCAAATCCATTAATTCATTATAGGTGGTTTCTTCACCAGTAGCTGCATCATCCCTTGGAGGAGTTGCTCTATTTTGGTTTTTATGTTGTCCAAATTTTTCTGTTGGTTCATCCTCATGTGTTCTTTCTTGTTCACCTCCTTGTCCTCCTTCTTCCTCCTCACTTCCTCCTTTGATTCAAATTACCTTGTCTCAGAGCTTTGGTGTTGACGTGGCCTCAGCCTGAGCAAAGCCAAACTCTTCCTCGTGGCCAAAAAAAAAAAAGGAGTCCTTGCTCTTGATGATTATATGTTGCAATATGTCACCAGGAGCCTAGGTGGCACTGTGGTTTTTCTAGGAGACAGAGAACATGGTCAGCAACCTCTATGGTCTTTATTCCTAACTTAGTTGCCTTCATTGATTGCCTCATTGTTTCCTTAGCATTCAGACCCTGTTGGTTGGGATCTTAAAGCTCACAAGGATCCTTCAGAGGAAGTTTACACAGTGTCCCCTGAATCCGGTTCCCATGATGTATGGGAGTCCATTATCCTGTCCCAAGAGTGGAATTCTGATCCTGGCAGGTGGAATTAAGACCTTCTCAGTATGGCTGCCTTGCCAGCCATCAAACCTATGGCACATCTGCTTGAACTGGTAATCAAATCTGGTTGTTGTATATTGTTCAAGTCCACCCACTTGTTCAAGCTTTCCATTCAATGTGCAATTTTCCCCCAACAACTGAAAACTTCATAAAGATTTCCTTCTGTCCCAGTCTTCTGTGGGGGGCCAGCCAATCCTAGCTAGTCACAATCACTTGCCTAATTTGTCAGATTTTCACTGCTCCAGATCATATACTGTATCTAGCTCACTGTCTCCTTGCTGTGCTCCCTGAGCTATGACTCTGGGTAAGGTCCCCATTCCAAATATGGCTGGGTTATCTCTTTTTCCTCATTCTAGGAGAGCTCAGCTGAATGATCCTTCTCATCTACCTTCTTGCTCTGCCTACATCTCTCCTATTTCTTGATAGGGCACTGTTGTTAGTTGCTCTGAGATTAAAACCCTAATTTATCTGGGAGTTTCCAAAACAGCTTCCCTTAGTTCCCTCTATTTCTTAGGGCCTTTCTGCTATTTTATCAATAGTTTTTTAGGCTTTAATTAACTTAGGTTAAGCTTTTAATGACTAATGTTATTTAATTAGCATGTTCTTGGCACCTAGCATGTCTACATTCAAGACTTCAAAAATCTTGGTTACTGCTGAGCATGTTATGTCCTCTCTGGAATGTATGCTACTTATGTGGTCTAAATAATTCTAGCTAATAACTCAAAATTATGTGGGACAGTCTCCCCTTCTGGGCCATTCTCTACCCTTCTTCATCCTGCTCTCTGCCCCAAGGTTGATCTTGCCCTCTGTTTTCTAACTGGTTTTGGCCAGTAGAGGGCACCAGCAAGGGTCTGAGGAAGGGGGAAGGATGAGGCCAAGACTTTTTCTCCAGCTCCTGTGGTGCCTTTTTGGTGCCCCTTCACATGGCCCTGTCTCTGGTTACAGTGAGCACTTTCTCTCTTTGCCCCGCCAGGCCCCAGGGTGGCAAGCACCTCTGGGCATTACACCATTCTCAGCTCTGTAAATTCCACTCCAATTTGAAGCCATCTCTTACTTGCCATAACCCTCACTGATATGCCAATTAATAATACAAAAGCACTATGCTACTCAAGGAAATAAGCTTTCTGTTTTCATTTTAAAAATCCTATTCTCATATCCTCAATGCATTTAAAAAGATGGGTAGATGGATGTAAATGTGACAAAGCAAATACAGCAAAACAATAATGGAAGAATATTAGTGGCAGACAGTTGGTTACTCCATGTAAAGGTTTTTAATATTTTCTGGATGTTAGAAAATTTTCACAATAAAATGTTGGGGAAAATTCTGTCACCACAAATATGGAGGAGACTTAAGAAATTATAAAGGAATATGACAAGTTTGCTGAAATGGATTATTGGTTTTTTAAAAAATGAAGTATTGAAACAGATGACTGAAACTGTCTAATAACCATCAAAGAAATTACCATATATACTCGAATATAAGCCAAGTTTTTTCGGCACAAAATTTGTGCCAAGTTCGGGGTTTTCAGCACAAATTTTGTGCTGAAAAAACTCAGCTTATACTCAAGTATATACGGTAAATAAATTCTCAACGTGTACTCCTTAAAACATGCTGGACCCTATGGTCTTACAGATAAGTTCTTTAAAGTGTTGAAGGTAGAGATAAGCCCCAAACTGTATAATCAGTACAATTTTTGTCTGCATTTTTTATAATTTGCTTGGGAAAGCTCCCCCCAAATGGAATGACTACTGAAGAGGATGAAAATGTTTATGCCTCTCAAATCTCTTTACCAACTTACAGGACATAACAGTGTGTTTTCACTGTGTAGCTCACCCTATGCTGTGCCAACCTGATCTGTAGGTCCTATATGTCTTCTGTGGTTGCAGGGAGTGCCATGGCATCCCTCTCAGTGTGCTCTGGAAAAGCAAGACACTGCTGCACATTTTTTTACATCAGTTATGATATCTATTACTAATTTAAGAGAAACATAGATAGTTAAAGAAAGTTAACTAATGAAGAATTAGAAGGCAGATGACAGTGTTACCCTGTATTACCCATGAGAACAGAAATGCTTTGTAGATCTACTTCCAAGAATAAAGATGTTAAGGGAAGGATTGTCTCTCAATTTGTCTATTTTTCTTTAAAACTTTTGGTTTAATAGGTTTGCAACATTTTCAAATTCTCCCAGGTATGATCACTCTAGGGAGGCTTCATAAGAACTATACATGATATTTTACTCAGTCATTGAATTCTCAGACCTTGTTACCACATGAGTTTCCAGGGAAGGGAAGTGAAACTAGGGAAAGTATGTACAGAGAATGTACGACACAAAAAAGGAAAAGTGCTACAGCATGGCTGTATAACCTTTTTTATTTTCTTCTGTATATTGTAAGAGTAAGGGTTTTCTTGGGTCACTCTGCAAATACACAAACATTAAGGAAAAGTGATTAGCAAAAAATAAAAGCTGATTAGCAAAAATGGTCCCTGCATACTTTTCTGTGATCTCTGACAGGGCAGATAAACAAAAGAAGTCTTCACAAAATCAGCATGCAGCCAGAGGGTCACAGGTTGGACATTCATTTTACTAGCTCTCCTAGAATAGCAGAAGCTGCCAGGCCACAGCCTTTGTAAAGAACAGTAGCAGTAGTTGGAAAGGGATTTGGGATAACATGCCTCTTTCAAAATGTCACATATCAGTTGACATGAAGGTGGCTCTACAATACTGTCACCACTGACATTTTTTCAAAGTGTAAAGGTGAAGCCTTAAAACCAAGGTCCTGGTAACAATTGTAGATTCCAGGCCACATGATGTGACTCTTGGGAGGAAGGGGCATGAACATGAGAATTCATGTGCCTCTTTCTTGCCATGGTTGGGAATAAGGCAGACAACAGAAGTCAGCTTGGATAAGCACGTATGATAGTAAAGAGCAGATACACTGATGCCTGCAGAGAAATATTCCCCAAGCAATTACAAAGGGGCACACCAAGCAAGGGACAACAGAAATAGAGAACCTAGAAGAAGAAGGAAATGGAAAGGGAAATGCATGTTGTTGCAAAGAGTGGTAACATGCAAATATACATTTTAGGAGAGTTATCACAGAGAATGAAAAAGCATATAAACATTGGAGTTAAGTCTAGCTTAGAATGCCAGTGTAGTCACTCACTAATTACATTGGATGAGTTATTTGTAAGGAAGCCCTTTTGAACCTCTGGTTTCCCATTCATAAACTGAAATACCACCACTTTAAATAAAATATTAAGTGCCAATACAATGTATGGCACATAAAAGATGCTCTAATACTTGACATCTACTGTTACCCACAAATCAAGTAGGGTCTAAGTGTTCATAAAAGTCAAGGGCTTCAACTCCACACACTGCAAAACCCTAAAGATCTCTCTGTTTTTTAAATTCTCAGGAATGTGTGTTTCCATACATGTGTGCATGTGTGTATGTGTCAAAGTGAATAAGAAGGGAGGAGATTTAACTGAATAAATCAGATTATAAAAATATAACTTTTATAATTTCTATTAACTATTCTCATATTTTTCTCAGTTTTTTTCAGAAAATATGCACATGTCAATTAAAAGTAACACTCTTTGCATTAAAACACACTTTCTAGTTATTTCTACTCTTTTGGGTTAAGTACTCTATCAACTTAAGTGTCAAATCTCCCGTCAAAGCTGTTTCTCTTTTATCCTAAAGGTCTCCCTACTCTCCTCACCTTTCTAAGAGCACATCTGGGAGTAGCAGGAAGCTCACATGCTTCTGGAAGCAGGAGAGGGTTGTCTGGTCCTGCCCTGTCTTTCTTTGTGGTCCCTGCTGAACTCCAGGTGGAAAGCAGCTCACCTCACCTAGGATTTAGGCCCCTGGCTTCAGTGCAACTGTGGCTTCAGACAGCTGGTGTCACTTGCAGTCTTTTAAAAGACTCATCTCTGAAACCGGTTCCTTCCTCACCATGCAGAAAACCTCCACATCCACTTGCTACTGGATAGTACCTCCTCTGTGCTCATAGTATGGGTCTATCCAGAGTAAAATTCTATGATGATGACCAGACAGGCTTACATCTAATGTAAAGGGGGCTTCTGTATTTTAGTAAATCTTCTTAGTTTTCAAGACAATTAAAAGTTACACACTCATTTTCTCCTTTTGCTTTATTATTATTATTATTATTTTGTAAATCCTGAACACGTATTGGGTTTCCATTTTATTAAATCATAACTGTATACATTAATGCATTTATGGGGTACAATGTACTGATTTTATGTACAATTTGGAATGCTTACATCAAACTGGTTAACATAGCCTTCACCTCACTTACTTATTGTGTTAAGACATTTATACTCTACACTTAATAGATATGACGTGTACCCTTGCAATATGCACCATTGGTCCTACTGATTACCCTCTCCCCTCCCCTCCCCCTTATGGTTTTAATAATCCCAGCTTTCCTTGAGGTAAAGGTTTCCTCTAGTTGAATATACAGGTGACAAGCAAATGTAAAAGAGGAAAATATAGAATATATCCCAAAGCATCCTCATTGTACCAATAACTCTTTGTCGCTTTCCTCATTCACTCTCCACTCTTCATCTTACTGCCCAGAATAATTCTCATTTAAGGGAGCATTGGTTTCAAGCTAACTTCAAGCCTTCGGTATGTGAGCAAAAACAACAAACACAGAGGTGAGGACTTCTTGTTAATTATAAGGAAGGAAAAGAGGAAAATACCAAGCCAATGAGTTGGAGTTTGCTAGGGAGACTTCTAAATCTGTTTTGTCTTGAATTCTAACTGGGATACTGGAAGCTTCATATCTTGGCCACTTTCTTAGGTGATTAGTAATTAAAAAGTTCATTCACCTCTCCCAAAAAAGTCCTGAAGATTTTTGCCCAGCACCTATTTGGTTCATCTAAACACAGGAGCACTTGAGAAATGCAAAATTCCTTAATCATTCTAAATTGCCCAAGCACAAACCAGGCCAAGAGTGCCAATTGCTTCTAAAATAAGATGCAGGTGTTCTGAAAAATCTGCAAGCAGCCTGCTCATTCTCAATTACTATTCACTCTGCATGCCCATAGAGGAGGGAGGATTGAAGAAGGTATTTTCCATCCCAGCCTCATAATGAGAGTGGAGATTCTAAAAATAAAGAAAGAAATAAAGAAAGAGGAAGGGGGACAGGAAAAAAGCAGCAAACAGGAACCATTCACCTTCTCTTTCTGTTTTAGCTGCCCAACCAAAGTTGTGGGAGAGAATACATTTCCTCAGGAAACTCTCTGACTACAGTTCTAGTGGCAGATTGCATCATTGATCCCAGTTTTTCACCCTTTCTGAATCCACACTCTGCCAACAGATTTTGAAGTTCCTCCCACTGAAAATACAGAGCTTCTCCACATCTTCACTGTGAGTATGTTCCTGTCACTTTCTTTGGCCACAGAGTGAAGCATAGAATGAGGCAAAAGGGACATTGTGTCAGTTCTGAGCCCAAGCCTAAGGTGGCCTTGTGTGATTCTTCTTGTTGTCTGGGACTTTAGCCATCCCCAGGAGTAGAATATAGCCTGACCAGCCCTCTGGTCCCAGGAGGAAAATGAGAAATTCATGGAACAGAGCTGCCCCAACCAGACAGATGTGAAGGAATCCAGCCCAACTCCTTCAAACTACGGCCTGCAGGCCACATGAGGCGGTATGATTGTATTTGTACCGGTTCTGTTTTTTTACTTCAAAATAAGATATGTGCAGTGTGCATAGGAATTTGTTAGTAGTTTTCTTTTTAAACCATAGTCTGGCCCTCCAACGGTCTGAAGGACAGTGAACTGGTCCCCTGTTTAAAAAGTTTGAGGATCCACCTGTGCTAAATCCTATTCCTTTGCTCCAGAGTTTCTGTGGCTATCTGTTTCACAGAATCACTGTAGCAACAGCCAACAGTACTAAATTCGGTCATAAAGAGTTTAGTGGTCTGGTGCTAAAAGTCTATTTTTCTGTGGGAGTGCAAATGCTGTATTAGATTGTGTATACAGTTTGCAACACTCATGACTGATATCCCCTAACACTGGAGTGTCACTTTGCTATAGTACATTCTCTCATTTCCATTTCCTTGAATTTTAAAGCACTTTTTGATTTTTTTTTTTTGTTTGTTTGTTTAAGATCCTTCTGGACTAAACTTTCTCATCAACTTAATTTTAACTAGATCTTAAGATAGTAACTACTTTATGGAAAAATTTACTTTCTAAGGGTTCTTGAAGTAGGGTGATGACACCTCTAGAAAAAGTGAAGCTTCTCCCATGGGGATTGTGCCTGTAGAAATTGATGGCATTGTGCTGTCCATCTTACCAGTGTATAAGAAAGTGAACAAAGTTGAGTTTGAATTCATATCTATTAGCTGTGTGACTGAGGACAAGTTACTTAACTTCTCTGAGTCTCAATTATTTGATGTATAAAATGGGACCTCACAGGGCAGTTAAATTAGGTAAGGAATATAGAACATCCAGCATGACGCCTGAAACATACTAGCAGAAGATACTCAAAAAGTGCTTATTTCTCTGTCACCACCCTGACTCCGCTTCTTCTCTTATGCCAAGAACTACTATGGCTATATGGAAGGTAAGCCAATCAGCTACTGAACTAAGATTGTTCTATAAAGATGTACTGAACTCCTAATACATTCCAAGGATAGCACTTCACTAGAGATGCAACTATTTATGATACTGACAAACTGAAATAGCATAGGACATGTACTAAAAAATGTGCATTGCATGACGGCAGTTATGTTAATATTTTAGATTCTTTTAGGTCCAGATATGTATGGATGGAAAGACATAAGAAATGTTACCAAATGGGTAACCTCTTAGGAGGTGTCTGGGAAAGAGTGTGAGTGACTTTGAAGGATATAGGCATTATCTGTAATGTTTGAAGTTTAAAAAGAAAGTGACTGTATTTGGATATTACTCGTTCAATTAATAATTAACAATTTTAATCTCTCCTTAACAAAATTTCAATGAAAAACTCTAAAGACTGACTTGAAAAATATTCTAAGAGCTGTCTAACATTTGGACAGAGGAAATATAACAAGTTGAAAAAATTAGGACTAGAAAATTATAAAACATAGATTTGACCTTTACCCTCCAAATGAAGCACATGTGGAAGGGCTCTAAGGGGAGATTAATGTGTCAGTAAATAAAGGTTGATGTCCATTCTCATATTTATAGACTGGTATAAAAACTTTATAAAGTCATTTCCTGGACATTGGTGATTGAAGATAGAGAGAATAGGTCCTGAATGATTTTAATAAGCCTCCACAAACCAGCATGAAACAATATAAGAAAAAGGAAGGCAGAGCAATCCAGTGGAGATCCTGGATTTCCATCAATAAAATACAGAATTTTATGTACTAAAGGAGTCTTGGAGACCACATAATCTTGTTACTTTTTAGACAAGGAAACAGAAACAAGGGCAGAAAATCCCATGTAGTAGAAGATTCCAAACTAGGATTTCAGCTCCTTCCTGATCAGTGCATAGTCTTATTGATGAGCCTTCCATTTGTGAGTGGGGATGGAGCCTCAGTGACACCTGTCTCCATGATGGGCAGCAGTAATGACTTACATCTGTGAAGGTGCACTGACCTTTGCAAAGGAAAAGACTTTAAACTTGAACATTTTATTGAGCAAAACTCTTTGAAGGAGACATGGAAGAACCACAGCATATACATTAATATGTGCATTTATGAATTCCTTTATTCTTAAAGTGAAATATTTTTATGTATTTACTGGGCATCATGAATATGATGTAATGATAGTCACTTTTAGAGATTAGAAATAAATTCCTTTCTCAGGAATTAAATCTAGTAGAGAATATGACAGATTACTGTGTCACTACAATATTGACACATGTAAGAAGTGTAAAAAAATTCAGCAATATGTAGGAAGGATAATACGTTATAACTAAGTGAGATTTATCCTAGGAATACTGAGTTCCTTTGACATTTGAAAATGAATCAATTCACCACTTTGAAGAATAAGGGAGAAAAAAACATACTGTTATTACAAAAGATGCAGTATTTGACAAAATTTAAAACCCTATTCATATTAAAACTTCTCAGAATACTGAAAAATAAAGGGAACTTCCTGAATGTGATGAAACACATTTATGACATGTCTAGAGCTAACGTTATGTTTAATGGTAGAACACTAAACACTTTTTCCAAAGATCAGGAACAAGGTAAAGATTTCTACTTTTACGACATCTATTCAACAGTTTACTGGAGATTCTAGCCAGTGAAATAGAACAACAACAAAAAAAATCAAATCAGAAAGAAGATCTATCATTACTCATATACAATAGTATTTAGTACTGAGCACAATGTGGTATGTGTTTTTCCATTCCTGCGATACTTAGGAGAGTGTTCTCTGAATGTATCCAGGTTGTTATAAAAAATACAAAATCTCTCTCTGGCTCATCAACTGTAACTCAGCAGCTAGGGCGCCAGCCACATACAGTGGAGCTGGCGGGTTCGAACACTGCCTGGACCTGCCAAACAACAATGACATCTATAACCAAAAAATAACGGGGTGTTGTGGCGGGTGCCTGTAGTCCCAGCTACTTGGGAAGCTGAAGCAAGAGAATCGCTTAAGCCTAGGGCTGTGAGCTGTGATGGAGAATAACATAGTGAGACTCTGTCTCAAAAAAAAAAAACAAAACAAACAAAAAAAACTCCATCTTTTATATGGTGCATAGTATTCCATGGTATATACACAACAGTTTATAATCCATTCATGTGTTGAAGGGCATTTAGATTGTTTCCACACCTTTGCAATTGTGAATTAGGCTCCTATAAACATTCTAGGGAAAATGTCCTTATGGTAAAGTGACCTTTTTTCTTTTGGGTAGATACCTAGTAATGGGATTGCAGGATCAAATGGAAGGTCTACTTTTAGTTCTCTAAGGACTCTTTGTACTTCTATAAAGGCTGTACTAATTTGCAGTCCCAGTAACAATGCATGAGTGTTCCCGTCTCTGTGTACCCAGGCCAGTGTCTGTTGCTTTGGGACCTGGCAATGTGAGCCATTCTCAGTGGGATTAGGTGATATCCCAAAGTGGTTTTGATTTGCATTTCTCTGATAGAGTTGATGAGCACATTTTCATGCATTTGTTGGCCAGTCCAGACAACTCAGTTTTTAAACATGTGGGCAAAGATATGAACAGACGTCATAAAAGAAGATGTATAGGAAGCATATGAAAAGATACACAACATCATTTAGTCACCAGGAGATACAGTTTAAACCACGACATTTCATGCCCATTTGAATGGCTAAAATTAAAAAGGCTGACAATGCCAAATGTAGGCATAGATATAGGGTAATTGGAACTCACGTTCACTTTTTCTGGGAGTGTCAAATGGTATAACCACTATGGAAAACTTAGGAGTTTCTTATAAAGTTAAAAATACATTTATTATACATATGACCCAGCAGTTTCATTTTAACATATTTGCCCAAAGGAAACAAAACTGTTTGTTCACTTAAACACTTGTATAAGAATCTTCACAGCAGTTTTATTCATAATAGCTAAAAAAACTGGTAAGAGTGTAAATGTCCATAAACAAGAGAATGAATAAAAATATTTTAGTATATCTAAATAATAGGATACTCCTTAGGATAAAGGACTGACACATAAAACAATCCAGATAAATCTTCAAAATATTATGTTGAGAGAGAAAGAGAGTAGGCAGATACAAATAATACATTTATATAAAGTTCAAGAACATGTAAAATTAATCCATGGGGAAAGAATTTGAATGGTTGTTCTCTTCTTGAGAAGGAGGTGCTTAGAAGGGGGGAAGGGCAAGCCATGAAACTATTCTACATATTGTTTTGAGTGATTGTTACATAAGTGCATATAACTGGAAAAATAATATGGATTGAACATGAAACTGAATCAATCTGTGCTTCTGGAAAAAAAATGTTAGATGCAAATTTACTTAAATTTAAAAATAGGAAAAAATGGTTTTCAAAATCCCAATGAGAAAAAATATGCATTCCATTATCAGGATAAAGAATCAATCTTTGCACTGCAATCCAATATACATCTACGTATTCCATTCCATTACCAAAATAAAAAGTACTCAACATCCTTGAGCGGAGACTGTGTGTCTTGTTTTCCCCTTTTTTATTTCTCTTCCTCCCTCTCTCCCCCATCTCTCTCTTTCCCTTCTCTCTTCTCATCCCTCCCTTCCACCTCCCTCTCCCCATTTTCTCTCCCCTTTCCCACCCCCTTCTTTTCCTTATGTATCTTTTGGGTGTCTCTAGAAAATTAGAAAAGATTCTGTAAAGAGTACAACCTCACATAGTCCAAGAATTTAAATTCTGTGTGACCATAGCTTTATAAACAAATTCAAATGTTTGTCTATCAAACATTTCTTGAAGGCCTGCACAAGCCCATAACCTGGGCCTGGTGTTCATGTAGCTGCTGCTTCTTTTTACAAACTGTATTAATATTTCATGGGTTTTTATTAGTTTTTTAACTGGTATAAATTCATGGGGTACAAGTGCAATTTTAGTATATCTATATCTATCTATCTATAATGTAGTGGCTTTGGGGATATCCATTACCCATATAACTTACATTGTACCCATAATTCTCATCATCCACCTCCCTCCCACTTTCTTGCCCTTCTGAGACTCCATTGACTATCATTCCACATGTCCATCTATGTTTAAACTTCATTTAGCTCCCACATATGAGTGATAACACACAACATGTATTTCCATATATGACTTGTTTCACTTAAGATAATGGCCTCCAGTTCCATCCATGTTGCTGAAAAAGACATGATTTCATTTTTTGTGATTAAATAGTATTACATTGTGTATATATACTACATTTTCTTTATTTAATCATTCAATAATTGAGGGATATTTAGGCTGATTTCGTATGTTTACCATTGTCAATAGCACTGCAATAAACATACAAGTTCATGTATCTTTTTGATATCATGATTTCTTTTCACTACCCGGTAGTGGGATGACTGGATTGAATGGTAGTCCTATTTTTATTTAGGGTTTTTTTTTTTTTTTTGCAGTTTTTGGCCAGGGCCAGTTTTGAACCCACCACCTCTGGTGTATGGGGTCAGCGTCCTACTCCTTTGAGCCACAGGTACCACCCTTTATTTAGTTTTTTAAGAAATCTCCACACTGTTTTCCATAGAGGTTGTACTAACTTACATTCTCATCAATAGTGTATGAGGTTTTCCTTTTCTCTGTATCCATAGCAGCATCTGTAATTTTTTGTCTTTTTATTATAGTAATAGACATTCTGATTGATATAAGACGATATCTCAGTGTGACTTTAATTTTAATTTCTCTAATGGTTAGTGATGTTGAGCATTTTTCATATGCTTGTTGGTTATATTTGTGTCTTCTTTTGAAAAATGTCTATTCATGTCCTTTGCCCACTTTTTAATGGGATTTTTTTTTTCTTTGCTATTGTTGAACTGTTGGAGTTCCTTGTAAATTCTGGATACCAGCCCCCATCAGTAACTTTTTTAAAAAAGAGGAATCCAATGAAAGAGAAGATTCAAGAGAAACTAGTGTTTGTTTTGTGTAAGTACATTTCTTAGGAACCTCTTTCTGGTTTAGAGTTTCCAATGTTCAAGAAGGTCTAGTGTGTCCCTAATTTCAAGTGATTCATTTTTCAGTCATTATGTTTTAGCCTTTGAGCCCCAAGATAGATATTCTTCTATGGGTAGAGAAGGTCTCATATTTCCAAATGGGCAAATTCTGGCCTGGTGATGGCATGGAGACGTGTTTCTAACATAGTTTCTTATCACTTCAGCAACAGTGAGTTTACGCTAACATTGAATCCAATGAACTGACACTAAGAGGAAAATGCCTAAGGTTGTCCATCTACAGTTGCTGGTCACAAGCAAATATTTTTGGCTCTTGATAAGAATCACTCCATCTTTCACAGTACTCTGATTGTAAAGCAATCTCTACCTCTGTTTTATGAAGGTGCTTCAGAGATATTTTTTAAATTTTTTTAGAGACAGAGTCTCACTTTATTGCCCTTGGAAAAGTGCTGTAGCGTCACAGCTCACAGCAAACTCCAGCTCCTGGACCTTGGTGATTCTCCTGCCTCAGCCTCTCGAGCAGCTGGGACTACAGGCACCCGCCACAATGCCTGGCTATTTTTTGTTGCAGTTTGGCCCGGGGCCAGGCTCGAACCTGCCACCCCCTGTACAGGGGGCCAGCACCCTACCCACTGAGCCACAGGCACCACCCAGTGCTTCAGCATTTTTAAAAGTATCTTTTACCTCCAGCAGCATTACCTTCTTTTTAAAGACTCGGGTAGATTTAAAAATTATTAGCTCCATTGTCCATCTTATACTCATTAGTCTCACAGTAAGGTAGAGCATGGGTTCCTGAGTTTCTGTTTTAATCTGAGTAGTTATTTGCTCTCCTAACTGTGGAGGGAGGAAGGGAGGAAGAGAGGATGGAAGAGGGGGAGAGAGAGAAAGGTAGGGGGAGGGAGAGAGAGAGAGAGAGAGAGAGAATATATGTGCATGTGGTTCTGTGGTGAAAATGAAACCACTTAATTTGAAGAATTTGTTTGGGCTTCTGCTTATAAAGACCTCCACTTCCAGACTCTCTTTAACTAAATCCATTATCTTATATCTGGCTGCATTTGTCATCATTATCCCTGCAGCCAAGACTGATCCTTTCTAATAAACAAACAGATATTGAGTTCATATGAAATAAAATTTATCATAAGTTCCTTCCTGTACTTGGTCTGATGTATCTGTCTTTCTGAGCCACTGAAACCAAGAATATACTTGACATTAAAGCCAAAAGGTAATTTTCTTGGACTGGTTCTCCTATTTGCCAAGATAGTGTGCTTTTCTCCAACACAAGTCACAAATTTTTGATAACATAATCTGATTATACATGAAAAGAAAACGACGAATTTGACTTTCTACCTATAAAGTCTATCCAAGTTAAGAAACACCTACTATGTGTAGAATCCAGGAATGTATAAATATCTCCCTTGACATAGTTTCTATACAGTCACTCTTTTCTTGATGATCATGCACTCACTTTATACAAGTTAAGATGTTTTATAAAAGGCAAAATATTCCAAAATGCCATTGTGAATAAGCCAAGGAATCGAAGGCATCATAAATTCTAACATCCTATACTTAGACAGAATATGGTGAATCTGCATGGTTGTCTGGAAGATGGAATGTTCACATCCATTTCCTGCATTTTTTTGGAAGAGAAATAGAATATACATATAAATGAGAAACATAAGAGGTAGAAAGAAAACGTACTGAGAAATAATGGGACCTTAAAAAAAAGATGTCCACAAAAGGATTTTCCAAATTATGATCTTACCTCCCTAACAACGATAGTTGTTAATATTTATTGAATGCTTACACTATGTACTAGGTTCTATCCTAAGGCTTTATGTTTAATCCTCTCATGAGGTTGATGTTATTGGCCCCATTTTACCAATGAGAAAAATTAAACACAGAAAATTTACCTGATACTACATATCACACAGTAAATGGCAAAGCCAGGATTTGAACTTAGTCAGGTTTCAAGGTCCATGATCTTCCCCATGATGGCATATAATTTCATTCATTCAGTAGAATACATTTTATCAATTATTTCTATTTACAATACGTGGTGTTTCAAGAATAAATATAAATGTCCCCTGACTTGGATCATGTGTTCTTATCACCTAGAAGCATGTGTCAAATTTTTGCTTCATTGGTTGCCTTTAGGATAGGACATTCTTTCTGGTGCCCACTTTCTGGGGAAAGGTCAAATACTTTGTGGAACAACAGAGGGAAATACTTTTATGGCCCTCCTCTCCACCTCCCAACCCTTCTGCTGCTCAGTCAGGTACACTCCTGGACTAATTATGTTGTAGAATCCACTGAAAAATCCTAACCACATTTTTAGCAGGTGTTAGGTGGTTAAAAAAATTAAAGAAAGAGCAAAAAAACTCACACCAGATGTAGCCCATATAAATGCTACTGCACAGGTGTTGGGAGAGGCATAAGCTCTCTACATTATGCAAATAAGTCTCTTCTTTTGACAACTCAACATTTTGGAATAGCTATCCATATATCATCAGAAATTTTTTTTATTAATTTAAAAATAGCAACTGTCGATGTTTGCAAGTTAATTCACACAAGTATATCTTCAAACTTCTCTCGACTTCTTAAAGTTTGGAGAATTAAAAATTTGACCATGACTTATTCTCTAAGAACATAAGGAATAAAAAAGCATGAATGAATGGCATTGTATCACACATATAATGTAAAAGCATTATTTCAACTGCAGATTCATTCTCTTCTGCCATTCAACCCTATCACCAGATCCATTAATGAAAACAGAAGGAGAGCTGGGTTTCTCTTTCTGTATAATGTTTTCCCCTCTGACAGACTCTAATGAACTGCTGCTCAAAAGATAAACAGCCTCAGATAAAAGATAAGAGAATAGAGAAAGGCAGATCCCCTACACAGAACTTGGATAGGAAAAAGTGGTTGTGTTCACAAAGATTCAGCTTTGGATGTTTGCTGAAAACACAAAGGGAGATGCCTTTTTCTTTTTCTTTTTTTACTTGTCATTCATGGATACCCTTTTAACAAATGGGGATGGAAGACATCCTAGGTATCATGGTATCCTGAAAGTTTTATAAATGGAGTTTTAGACATTTTCTCCTTTGAATGTCATCACATCAGGAAACATTTGGAAACGACCACTCTTCTCAAGGCTACAGCAACTTAAAAGACCATGAGTCCTTATATAATATACAAAATGATTACATAAATTTTAACATCAAATAGTGCAAAGCACATCTAGGAATTGTACTTTTAAAGCAATAAGACTTATTGCACAAATTTCCGAAACCAATCTTTATGATACTGCAACTTGTCATCAGTCAACTCTCCACAAGGGATGCATATACTGGGAGCCTGAGCAAGTCCTTTTTTCTTAAGCAGCAATTTTAAAAAACTTTCAGAGAGGAATGGTAATTTATATACTCTACCAACACAAATCTGAATCTCTTGGAGGTTAAGACCAGTTAATTATGTTAAAGTTGAGAATCTGTCTACAGAAACCGGGGGAACTGGTGATTTTGATTATATTTTTATAATTGAAAACATTAACCATTTTTTTCTTTACTTATAAAAGGCAAATTTATACCAGCTAAATGATGTTAGCACCATAAGTCATAAATAAGACCCAAGCTAAGAGCAATTATACAGCCCAGTTTGTCCAAGAGAATGCTGGTGTACGCCTGTTGGTTCAATGTAATTGTTAATAGCAACATCCTTTTTATTTTCAAACATGTGTGGTTTAGTTGATTATTTGTATGATAACATTACCTATAAAGGTCTCCAAGAAAGCCAGCCACAAATCCTAGCTGGGCTCTTGATCTTGCCTACCTCTCAGATGATGGCACCTCAGTGGCCCCTGAGACGCTCTTCTCTGCTCAGTACTCATCATTGGAAACCACCCATAGTTAACTTCCTTTAGGATACTTTTGCAACTCAAGGTAATCTTTGTCTTTGGCCTTTTCCCATACTACTTCTCCTTGAAATTTAGCATCTATTTCAGCTGCACATTAGAAACTCTTGTGGGGAGGGGGGAGGATAAATAGTTTAGGCTACACCCTAGGTCAATAAAAGTAGTATTTCTGGGGGTGGAACTCAAGCATCGGTATTTTTAAAGGCCCCTGAATAAATGAATGTATAGTCAAGATTGAGAACCGTATCATCAAGGTGATTTCATAAGCAGCTATGAATTCTGTCACAGCTGAATTCTGTCCATTTCAGATTATAAGGTCCCTTGATGCAGCCTATAATCCTGGTGATACCCAAACTTCTTTAGTTCCACAAAAACATATAGGCTCATACAATGTTGCCTCTTTTTTTTTTTTTTTTTTTTTTTTTGCAGTTTAGGGCCGGGGCTGGGTTTGAACCTGCCACCTTGGGCATATGGGGCCGGCGCCCTACTCCTTTGAGCCACAGGCACCACCTGACAAAAACATTATATTGTAAGGTAGTTCTTATGCCCAATTCTGAAATGTACAAATAGAAGCACTGATCCTGAATTAAAAAATTTCTGATAATACTGACCAATGGATCATAGGCCAGAAATTAATTAAAACAGAAAATATTAATGCAAAACCATCCATGGAATGATTCCATCATTCCACATTTTCTTACTTAGCAATAATTTTCTCATTCCTTTTTTTTTAATTTCCAACAAGTCAACTTCTTCTGGGATAAATTTATCTCACTCACATATAGAAATATGATAACCCCAAAGTCATTATTTAGACAAACTAAGTCGCTAAGAACTAAATGTTCTTCATCAGTCAGTACTTTTCTATCTGTAAAGTCATGTTGGTACCTCACAACCAAACCATTCTTAAAAATGCCTCAAAAGTTATGTTTGGAAGAGAAGGATATTAATAATAAAAACATAATATATTAGAGTTATCAGATTCTAAGGCTATAGGACTATGCAAAGTAAAAGTTTTAGTAAGTTATAATGACACTGTTTTAGAAACAGTTCAGGTATTAACTGAGGATTACTAGTTATATATAACACAAAGAGAGAAGAGACATGACATAAATAAAAAAGCCAAAAATTAACTGCACTCATTTTAATTATAGCTATTAAACACAAAAATAAATGGCAGAATCTAGAATAGAAAATAGTTGAGACAACGACTAGATATTCCCCAGTGTTTTCTGCCCTGGGAATTATAATATCACCCTGAGCTTAGGACTTATGAGAATTGTACTTACTTTCCCTCATTGAGACTGTACACACTTTAATAATGCATTTACTGAAAACAGGAAGGATATATTTAAAATCATATAGGACTTTAGCTTAGGCAGACTTAAGTTTGAATCTTAGGTCTAGGTTATATGACTCAGTCAAACTCAAGAATTTTGGCTTCTTCATATGAAAATGGGAGTTATATTTCTTATGTCACAAAGGTTCTAGAAGGATAAAATAATTAGTATCTTCTGTGTGCCAAGAAATGAAAATAAGTAAAAAAACATAAGTTAACCACAATCCTTAGCCCACAGAAGATACACTGATAGTTGAGTTTGACTTTAAATAAATTATATCTATTTAGTGAGTTTGCCTCTAATTCCTGAAAATAAAAAACCCTGTCAAATTCCTAGAGACCAGTGCAAATATTACTCTCCTAAGCTATTAGTTTCGATAGCTAAATCCCA
This sequence comes from Loris lydekkerianus, assembly GCA_963574355.1. NCBI lineage: Eukaryota > Metazoa > Chordata > Mammalia > Primates > Lorisidae > Loris > Loris lydekkerianus. The sequence goes on from CAUYPK010015430.1 coordinate 93,132, forward strand.
AGTCTAGTACATCTTATTGTCTCTGTCATCACTGACTTTCTATCTACCTCATGTAAAAGTGAGTCTGGATTTTATTCTTGAGTATAATCACAAATATAGTAACATTTGCCTCCATTTTAATCTTTCTGAAACATACATATACATACCCCACCTTTGTAGAAAACTGCATGTTTGGAGTTAGGTTCACTTCTGCTTAATACAGTTCAGCACAAGGTTATTTAGTATTTACTCCTCATCAAAACATTGTTGCTTTCAAAGGACTCACAGGATGAATGCTCAGAAATGAGTTTGATTCTACTGCATAAAACTCTCCTGATTCAAGAATTCAGGATTTAAAGTTCCAAATATCTACTGCTTTCTGTTCAAGTCAGTACCTTCTTAAGACTCTACCCCATCTTGAAAGAGATACAAGGGGATATCAGAAGTGGCTAGACCCAACAGGAACACTGGAACACATCTAAGGAACACACGTTCTTCCATATGGCAACGAAAAGTTCAAGGGCATAGAAAATGGGCAAGCTTTGGCCAGAAAAAGTACACAGGAATAAAGTCATAAAGTTAGTCTAGACTAAGTTTTCTAGAATTGTAAAAGAGGGAGTTAAAAGAGGGAGTTATGCTGCATGCTAATGAAAAGAAGTGAGGACATAAATATTTAGACATCACCTTATTCAAGATTAAAGAGTATTTATTCAAGTCTCACCAGATACATACATTTCCCAGGGACTCTTTCCTTGGCAATATTTTCTTGTATTCTATATCCTATATTTGAACAACATCAAGGAGATGTACACCTTCAAGTAACACAAACCCTTCAGTATATCACAATCATATATTTGTACTCTCGAGAAATCTCTGTGTTTTAGAAATCTAGCCCAAGTTGTCTTCTTGATGTCTTTGATATCTTAAATCTCTCATAATTCTTTTCCTGACTCTTATGAAATAAAGTACTATGACTTTATTTCCTTACACAAAATTCTCAGTCATCTTTCAACAACTCCTTCTTCCTTATTACCCATATCAAGTTAGACTCTTAGCCTTGTTAATTCTTCCAGAAAGTTTCCTAAATTCATTACATCCACTCTATACCCACAGTCTCTGCTCTAGTTCAGTGCCTTATCTTCTGTTGCTGAAATATTGTACCAAGATCTTGAATGGTTTCCTTACCTCTGTTCTTTCCCCATGTAATCAACTGCTTACATGGCCCCTAATTGATCTTTCAATAACCCTAAAATTCTCATATAACTTTCATTCTGATTCAAACAAATTTCATTGGTTTCCAAAAGATTTAATATAATGTCTTCCACTATCTGGCCTCAATTTGCCTACCTCGGCTCATCTCCTCTCCTACTGGAAAATCATATCTTTTCATGCCATGTCCTTTCAAGTCTTTCACTTCAAAAAAAAAAAAAATATGAATGCTAGTCTTTTTTAAAAAGGTCTCACCCTCTTACTTTGCATAGTCAATACCATCACATTCTTTAAGACTCCCTCAAACCTTACACTCTCTATGAGGCCTTCTCTGCCTCTCCCATCCAGTTTTTCAATCTGTGCCCTATATTCCCATATAATCACTTCTACGCGGGTCATTGTCAAAGTTTTGAGACACAACAAACACAAGATCTGCATGGATGGAAACAAATAAGTCCTCCTAGCAACATCAACAAACTGAGCAAATAGAAACTTGCAAGGATGAATAAGGAACAGGTGCTGTCAATTGTGTTCTTGTAAATGAAATAATGGACTATAACACCGTCTCGTCTCAAAACTTTCATAGTGACCTATGAATAATGGACTCATCACACAGATGACTATTATTTGTTTATATGCATGACTCCTCCTGTAGACCAGGGCTACTTCTGAATAAGGACTGTGTCTTATCCTTCTTTGTGCTCCTGACCTCTACCACCACCAACAATCAAGGCATAGTAGAAAGCCTGGTATTGGGTAGGATGGCCATACATATCTATCGACCAAAAAAAAGCAATTTAGGAGGTGTCACAGGTTGGATTCTCCAGGAAGCAGACCTGGAAACATCATAGTGCACAGGTATTTATTAAGGTATTCCTTTGGAAGTATTAGCTGTGGAAGGGAAAGACAGAGTATTTCTTGTACTCTCTTCTAAATTTTCTATGATTTCAGGTCTTATAACTTAATTCTTTAATTTTTGTATATGGTAAATGGGATCCAATTTCATTCTTCTTTGTGTGGTTATCCAATTTTCCAAGCACCATTTATTGAATAGGATGTCCTTCCCCCCTGCCCCAACATGTGTTTCTGTCCTCTTTGTCAAAAATTAGGTGGTTGTAGCTATATGGCTTTATTTCTGGATTCTCTATTCTGTTCCATTGGTCTGTGTGGAGGTTATTGGCTTTTGTTTTGTAGTCAAGAATTCTGCAGCTGAGATCTTCATGATCCTCTGGGCTTTTCCCTCATGGTTGAAGAATGGCTGTGGCAGCCTGTGTCCATGGTCCAGGAGCCAGAAATGAGAAAATACGAAAAGACTGACATCTATGCAAAGCCAAACTTTTTCAGAAACCCTCTGCTCAGACTTGCTCAGACTTCTATTTACATCTTCCTGGTGGGGGCACTATTGAACGGCTAGACCAAGATTCAAGAAAGGCTAGAAAATTATAGCTGGATGCAACTGCCCCTTTCTCACATTGCCCCCAAAGCATAGTTTTGTTACTTAAAAAAAGGGGGGAGTAGTGGTGGATATTAAGTATGTATTAGGAAGTTCTGCCATATAAACTCAGGTTTAAGAAATCTAGATACAAAATAAAGATAAGTGACACATAATAAGATTAGATACATGAAGACAAGGCAGATTTATAAGGTAATTGCTATTTTGTAAAGAGATTGTTTATCACTTAGCAAAGCAAAATTATATGAATTTTTAAAGTCTGACAGAGAAGATTAAGGAAAGAAAGAAGCATATAGTCTGACATAGCAGAAAACAGATTGTCAGGGTAAAGAATCAAAGTTATCTTAAATTAAAGAGGGCATAGAGGAGAATAGCAAAGAAAAGAATAAAACAAGAACAACTTCTCAGGATTAAAACAAAACATCAAGGTTAAAACTCTAAACACAAAGCCTGCAGTAACTAGTCAGCAACATGCCTTAGAAATTTAACTGAGAAGTCAAAAGAAGGCTGGTGATGGTAGGAATGTGTTAAGAGTTTGTTGCCTATGTTTATACAAGAAGCTAAAGGTCACATTGTTGAGATAGAAATAGGTTTCCCTAACATAAAGAAGGAGATGTAAAGAGAGTTATGACACTCAGGAGGAACTGACTCCCCCATCATCACCATTAGGGCTGTTACAGGAGAGGTTTAAAAAAAAAAAAAAAAAGCTACATTGACAAAAAGCACCAGGAATTAATAACCTAACAACTTCCAAATTCAGAATGTAGCAACTAAACAACAGAACATTAAACAGATTTCAATAACTAGGTAAGAGTGGAATCCTAGTGTAGCTACAGGGTGACAAATATCAACTATATGACTAAGAAGAAAAGGATAGAGAGACAATGTTGAATGAGCCACTATGAATTTTATTTAACTTCCGTTATCAAGGAAAGCAAGGTTGGGGTACTTTAAGGGGTCAACTTGTAAATGTCCAGCTCTCTGTGCAAATACCAGTCTCTTACAGTCTTAGAAAATTCTAGCAATTCATCTATCACAACTTCCTTTCATAGTTTAATCTTCCCTCATATTACAATTGATTTTTTTCACTTTGGGTACATTCAGTGGGCAGGATATTGGATAATCTGCCATGTATCCTGAGTTTTAATTCTGGCTCTGCCACTAACCAGCTTTATACTCTTGGATAAATAACATCTCCTTCCTAGACCTCATTTCCTTACCTGTAAAGTGAAAGAGATGGACAATCTATCTCTTGGTTTCCATAATCGTCTGTGTAAATGGATAATGAATGATATGTTTTCCTTATGATAATCATTCATAAAACAAATCTCCATAATAACCCTATAGGAAAAACAAAACTGTACCTAATAACTGCTCCTTGAGAAACGGACAACCCTAATCCCTGTAGTCTTTATTTTCTTGAATTCCTACACATAGAATTCCTACAATACTAATGATTTTTTTTTTTTTTTTTTTTGAGACAGAGTCTCACTTTGTTGCCCTCGCTAGAGTGCCATGCATCACATCTCACAGCAACCTCAAATAGCTGGGACTATAGGCATCTGCCACAATGCTTGGCTATTTTTTAGAGACAAGGTCTTACCCTGGCTGGTCTTGAACTCGTGAGCTCAGGCAAGACACCTACCTCAGCCTCCCGTGTTGGGATTACAGTTATGAGCCACCATGCCTGGCCATATCATATAAAATAATGATATTTTAATAATGAAATCTTCCCATAATACAGGATTTAATAGTTTATAAAGTCACTTCACTTCATCTTCACAATGTCCAGCTGAGAGGAGGTGGCAAAGCCTTATAATTGTCCCCATATCCATTCTTTTTGTCTTCAGAGGAATGGGTACCTCTGCTTTAACTTGACCCACCTGAAATAAAGCCAACTTTTCCCATGCCTCCCACTGCAGTTAGGCATGATGCCTCTTTAAGTTAGGCAAAAGCAGCAGTGTTACAATTTCTAGGGAGGTTCTTAATGAGAGGTGGCCATGCATATCTTTCCTCCTTCCTTGTTCCTACTGATTGAAGTGCAGACTGACAGGCAGAGCTCAGGCAAATCTTGAACTACAGCATAGAACTGCATGTGGAGAACAGTGAAGTAGCAGGATAAAGGGCCTTGATTCCTAATGACCAGATGAATCTGCTTTACACAGGCTCTGGGCTTCTTTAATATGAGAAAAAAAAAAATAAACTCTTTGGTTTAAATAACTACTATTTTCATTTACTTCACTTGTAGCTGAAGTAAATCCTAATTAAGTACAGGAATTATTCATCTTATTTTCTAGATTTAATAATTTGCTGAAAACTTCAATAGGTCTAACATTCGAACACAGGACAATTTTGTCACCTAAGCATACTATCTACTCTTTAAGCAGGTAAAAGCACCCATTGCCAGATGTAAGCTGAAAAGCAAACCCTCTAAATGGAATTAATCTCTCAAGTAGCTATTATTGCCCTCCAGATGGAAAAGCATTTTATGACAAATTGGAAGGGGGGGGGGATTAAATAGAGGACATTGGACACCATCTCAATGAAAGACTCATGTTCTTTCTGAAGTATCTAAGTAAGGACTAGGAAGAAATAAGGACACAATACCAGAAATGTCGGGTAAATGACCAAAGAGAACCCTACTTTATTTAGGTGGTTGTTGTGAGATGCATTTCAAAGGCTTTGAGAAGTAAGCCAAAGCTTCAAGAAAAATTTTTTAGGAACAGAAATAGAAGCCCTATTTCTTCTCCTTAATCCCTCTGTTAACTCTAGTCTTCTAAAAAACAAACAAAAACTCCATTGGGATACCTTATCCCAATTTCAGAAAATGATGCAATAGAAGCCCAGTCTTGCTTCACATTGTGTTTAGTGAGCTCATAAATTCTACATTGTCAGCATGCCTTGTATTGCTATTCTGACAGCAGCCAAAGCATAAAGAAGTACAGTATTATTCCAGAACAGGTAATATTAGGACTATTAATATCTTTTATTTATAGATAAAACTGTTCAATATTTTTCATGTAAATAATATTCTCCTTTAAGAAGGAGATAAATGGCACCTATGATGTGCAAAACAGCTGGGACAACCCATTTGCAATAAATAAGAAAGATGGCTGAAGACTACTAGTTAGCTCAGTTTTTTGTAATTTAAGAAAAACCTGTTGGCCATGTATCTTGCATTTCTATATATTTTATAATAATGGAATGTTTTTAGACAAGAGCAAAAATATAAATAGTTGGGGTTTTGTGCAATGAATTGTGTTATATTTTATTATGATATTTTTCATAGCACAATAATAACTACATGGATGATTATAGTTTTATGTTGGAAGGAAAAAATGGAGAGAGAAGACAATTCCAATACTGATAGGAAATACTGCTACTTTTATTAATCATGCACATATAATTTTATTCATATTTATTGAAAATAATCAGCATACCAGGTGGTCTTTTTGGAACTGGAGGTACAGTAAATGCAAGACACATATGCACCTTTCTCTCATGGGGTAAGTAGTCTGAAGGTGAATATAAATAATTAGTAAGTAAACTGGAAACTATATCATTTTCTATGACATAAGGAGTATAAAGGAGTATTTACAGGATTCCTTAACTTGGATCAAGAAGGAAGGTAGTCTGGCTCTGTCTTGGTGTCAGCCTGCCCTCTACCCAATCCTGAAGAGTCACAGTATTTCACTATGCCAATCTTTAGAAACTCTGGCTGCAGTCCTGAAAGGGACTTTGTGAAGCTGTAGGGGAAATAGCACAAACAAGCGCCAGCTTGTGGGAAAGGGTTGCTAAGCTCCAGTTCCTGGGGCCTTTTGATTGCCAAATTGAAATTGGCAGTTTTAATTTCCAAATAGGTCAGTTCAGTGTTTCATAATGGTCCCAAATTAGATTATCTCTCAATAGTTATTCAGGGACAACCTGTCATTACAACTGAAAAAGTAGAATTAATATATTTTAATTAAAAAGTTGAAATACTTATGGGGAGGAACCAGCAGAAGAATTCTGGCAACATGAAAAATTATAGCAGATCAACTCCCCCAAGATATTACAAGGGAGATACAAGAGAAAATACCACCCATAGAGAAATTGATGAAATGCCAGAAATAGAATACAGAATACAGATGGCAAATAAGATGATTGGAGTTGAGGAGAAGGTGGTAATAAAAATGCTAAAAATAGTCCAAAAATTGTCTCAAAAAATTGATGAATTCAAAGACATAGTCACCAAAGATAGGAACCTAATGGGGAAAGACATAGCAGAGTTACGGAATTGAAAAAGGCATTAGTGGAGCTTTAAAAGACAGTAGAGACCCCAGGTAATAGAATAGAACATGGAGAAGAAAGAATTTCAGAAACTGAAGGTAAGACTTTTGAACTATCCCAAGCATTCAAAGAGGTAGAAAAAAGGAGAACAAAATCAGAATATTCCCTGAGTTATACGATCATTCCAAAAGATCAAACATCTGAATTATAGGAATTCCAGAAAGAGAAGAAGATGGTCCTAAAGGCACAGATGTTCTACTCAAAGACATTATGGTGGAGAATTTCCCAAGCATTGTGAAACACACAGAAATTTAGATAGTAGATAGTTTCAGAACCCTAGGATGACTCAATCCAAACAAAGCATCTCCTAGACACACTGTAATTAACTTTGCCAAAGTTAACATGAAGATGAAAATCCTGCAAGCAGCCAGGCATAAAAGTCTTACTTACAAAGGGAAAAATATCAAGATTATCACAGATCTTTCAGCTGAAACTTTTTAAACCAAACAAATATGGTCATCAGCCTTTCACAAAACAATTTTCAGCCTAGGATCCTATAACCTGCTAAACTGAGTTTCATTCATGATTGAGAAATCATATATTTTAATGACATGCAAATGTTGAGGAAATTTGCCATAAGTAGACCAGATCTATAGGAATTACTCAGACCTATTTTTCATTATGACCATCATGATGATTCACCACAAAAGTGAACATATACAAAAATTAAACAAAGCCTAGCTTCCATGCAGTGAAAGAGAAAAGATAAACTCTGGACCTCTGAAAAACAAGATGACAAAAACACCACCATTTCTATCAATTCCCTCAATAAATGCAAATGGTTTAAATTCTCCTCTAAAGATGCACAGGCTAACTGGTTACAAAAGTTCAGGCCTGATATCTCTTGCTTCCACGAAATGCATCCAACCTCAAAGAATACAACAAAACTCAGGGTGAAGGGATGGAAAATAATCAAGGCAAATGCAAATCAGAAAAAAAGCAGATACAAATTGCAGATACAATTGGATTTGAACTAACAAAAACAAAGACAAGGATGGCCATTACATACTTGTCAAGGGAAGCACACAGCATGAAGATTTCAATAATTAACATTTACGCACCCTATGTGAACTCTCCTCAATTTATAAAATACCTTAAATGATCTGAACAGTATGTTATCATCGTGCACTACAAACACCCCTTTGACAGTACTGGACAGATATTCCAAGCAGAAACTAAACAAAGAAATAATGAACTAAAATGTAACCCCAGAACAAATGAATTTAATAGACATATACAGAACATTTCACCTAACAAAACTGAATACACATTCTTCTCATCAGCCCATGGATCATCCTCCAAAATTGATCATATCTTAGGACACAAGCCTAACATCAGCAATCCAAAAGTTTAAAAATTATTACTTATCTCTTCTTGGACCATCACAGAATAAAAGTTGAACTCAAGAGCAACAGAAATCTTCATACCCAAATAAAGTCATGGAAACTAAATGCCCTTATGCCAAACAATAGCTAAGTCAAAGATGAGATTAAGAAGTAAATCAACAGATTTCTTGAACAAAACTATAATGAAGCCAAAACTATCAAAGCCTGTGGGATATTGCAAAGGCAAATATCCTATGAAGCAAATTTATAGCATTAGATACCTTCATCAAGAAATCAGAAAGAAGCAAATCAACAACCTAATGAGTCATTTCAAGCAACTGGAAAAGGAAGAAAAATCCAACCTCAAACCCAGCAGAAGAAAAGAAATAACCAAATTAGGGCAGAATTAAATCAAACTAAAAACCAAAAATCATTCAGAAACTCAGCAAAACAAAAAGTATGTATTTTGAAAACATTACTAAAATTAATAAATCATTGGCCAGACTAATAAGAAACACAAAAGTAAGATCTCTAATAATTTCAATCAGAATCAATAAAAGGGGAATAACAACTGATACCACAGAAACACAAAAGATCCTCAATGATTACTACAAAAAAACTCTGTCCCAGAAGTATGAAAATGTAGAGGAAATGAACCAATACCTGGAATCATGCCACCTTCCTAAACTCAACCAGAAAGAATTTGAAATTTTGAATGGACCTATATGAAACACAGAAATACAATCAACTATACAAAATCTTCCAAAAAAAGAAAAGCTCTGAATTAGATGGTTTCACACCAGAATTCTACCAAACCTTCAAAAAGGAACTAGTAGCTATGTTGCATAAGCTATTCTAAAACATAAAGAAAGAAACAATCCTCTGCAACACATTCTACCAAGCGAATATCACCCTTATTCCAAAACCAGGAAAGACCCAACAAAAAAAAGAAAACTATAGGCCAATATAATTAAGAATATTGATGCAAAAATATTCAATAAGATCTTAGCAAGGAGAACACAGCAACACATTTAAAAAGTTATACATCATGATCAAGTAGGTTTTATCCCAGGAATGGAATGTTGGTTCAACATACTTAAATCCATAAATGTAACTTGCCACAAAAATAAAACCAAAGACCATCTCAACTGATGCAGAAAAGGCTTTTGACAATATCCAGCATCCTTTCTTATAAGAACACTTAAGAAAATAGGCTTAGGTGGGCTATTTCTTAAACTGATAGAGGCCATCTACAACAAAACCACAACCAATATCATGGAGTGGAATAAAACTGAAAATATTTCCACTCAGAACTAAAACTAGACAAGGATGCTCACTGTCATCACTGCTGTTCAACACAGTGCTGGAAGTCCTAGCCATTGAAATAAGGCAAGAGAAGGAGATCAAGGGTATTCAAATGGGGACAGAGGAGGTCAAACTCTCACTCTTTGAAGAAGACATGATCTTATGCCTGAAACACCCCAACTACAAAGCTTTTAGAAGTTATCAAGGAATATAGAAGTATCTCAGGATAAAAAAAAAATCAAGCCCATAAATCAGTAGCCTTCGTATATGCCAATAATAGTCAAGCTGAGAATAAAATCAAAGACTCTATTCCTTTTATAGTAGCTCCAAAGAAGATGAAATACCTGGGAATATATGTAACAAAGGATGTGAAAGATCTCTATAATGAGAACTATGAAACCCTAAGAAAAGAAATAGCAGAAGACATTAACAAATGGAAGAACATATTGTGTCCATGGCAGGGATTAATCAACATTGTTAAAATGTCCCTACTGCCCAAATCTATCTACAGATTTAATGCAATCCCCATCAAAGTACTAATGTCATACTTTGAAGAACCTGAAAAATAGTACTTCATTTCATAGAATCAGAAAAAACACTGAATAGACAATACAATTCTAAGAAATAAAAAAATCTGGAAATATCAGGTTACCAGACTTCAGGTTATACTACAAGTCTATAGTGAAAAAAACAGCATGGTACTGGTGCAAGAATAGAGACATGATCTATGAAATAGAATAGAGAATCTAGATCACCACTTGATCTTTGACAAACCTAACAAAAGCATGCATGGGGGGAAAGAATCCCTATTTAATAAATGGTGCTGGGAGAACTCGTTAGCCATGTGTAGAAGACTGAATCTGGACCCACATCTCTTACCACTGATAAAAATTGATTTTTACTGGATGAAAGATTTAAATTTAAGACATGAAAAAATAATAATCCTAGAAGAGAATGTGGGGAAAAACACTTTTAAAAATTGACTTGGGAAAAGATTTTATGATGAAGAAAATCTGGCAATTGCAGCAACACCAAAAATAAATAAATGGGCTTTGATTAAGCTAATAAGCATCTGCATAGCTGAGGGTACCCCAACCAAAGCAAACAGACAGCCTTTGGAATGGGAGAAGATTTTTGCATGTTATGAATCTGAGAAAGGCCTAATAACTAGAATCTACAGAGAACTCTAATTAACCAACAAGAAAAGAGCAAACAACTCCATTTCTAAGTGGACAAGAGACTTGAATAGAAACTTCTCTGAAGATTACAAATAAATGGTCAACAAACACATGAAAAAATGTTCATTGTCTTTAATCATCAGAAAAATGCAAATCAAAACCACTCAGAATATCACTTAACTCCAGTAAGATTAGCCTGTAGCACAAAGTCCCAAATCTGCAGATGCTGATATGGATGTGGAGAGAAGGGAACACTTCTATACTGCTGGTGGAATTGCAGACTAATACAACATTTATGGAAAGAAGTATGGAGAATTCTCAAAGAACTAAAAGTTGACCTTCCATTTGATCCCTCAATTCCATTACGAGGTATCTACCCAGAAGAATAAAAATCATTTTAGCACAAAGACATTTGCACCAGAATGTTTATTGCAGCCCAATTCATAATTGCCAAATTATGAAAGCAATGCAAATGCCCATCAACCCATAAATGAATTAACAAACTGTAGTATATGTATACCACAGAGTACTAGGCAGCCATAAGAAAAGATAGAGACCTTTATATCTTTTATGTTTACCTGGAGGGAGCTGAAACACATTCTTCTTAGTAAAGTATCTCAAGAATGGGAAAAAATCATCTACTGTACTCAATACTAATATGAAAGCAATATATAAAAAATTACACACCCCATGAACAATAAAACATAAATATAGTCTAGCAAGGGAGAGGGGAGTTGGGAGGGCCATTGTTAGGAGGAGGGAGAGCAATTGGCAGGATCTCAGCTAATGTACACAATATGAGGGTGCTCAACACGCCCCCTGGGTGAAAGACTCTACTATCACTTGAATTTTGCCTTGGAAGTGAGAACAATGTAACCTAAAAATATACCCTCATATTAATTTGAATTAAAAATGTAACCATATTAATTTGAAGTTTTTTTTAAAAAACCCACAAATAAATAAATAAAAACAATTTGGAGTTAAAAAATTCAAAATAAAAGAAATGGAGAGTGTAGTTTGATGGGAGGGATTTAGGGAAAATTTATCAAGAAAATGATAGTGTAACTATGACCTATCCCATGGTAAGTAGATGTTCTGATGGTGACAAAATGAAGGTCCTCAGAAAAATAAACAAAATCCAGGAGCATCTCAGTGGAGTCATGTCAGGATATGATCCTAGGTCCCATATGGCTGCCTTATGCCAAATGGGCAAAACACCACCATATACTAAGTAACTGTTCATTCATTCCTTTATTAAATATTCACTGATTATCTACTTTGTGCCACACACTGTGCCATAATTACAGGATTAAAAGTAATGAATAAAACATGGTCCTTAATCTCAAGGAGCAACCAGTCTTGTCAACAGAAGCAGTCCATATATAAATTGGTGATACAAGGGCTTTAGCTGCTAATAAATTAGGCAGGAACAAACACATTACAGTGTGGTAAAAGGTAAGTGGTTACTAAAGGTAATTCAGAGGTGAGAGGACATTAAGATGGAGGGTGAGGGTACCAGGGGACAAAGAAAGAAAATCAAGAAGGGAAAAATCCAATGAAGTCCTCCCTTCTCCTCCTCCTAACCTCCCCCTTGTCTTTCCTTCTTCTGCTAACTTCTAAACTTCATTAGCTTTGTGGAGAGCACATTATTCTCTGAAGATTCTTTGCCATGCTCTAGAAAGTGTGCTAGTTAATGGTGATGCTACCAGCATGTTGCTATTTGGAAATCATTTGACTCAGGGTAGTAGACATCATGCTCAGCCAAGTTAGAGATGCACAAGGAGCCACCCTGTCAGGGCAGAGGGATGGGATCACTAAGCCTGGGAAAGAGAAGGTTGTTTCAAGGGTAATTCATAACCACCTTCTAGGAGAAACTAAGCTTTTGTTCAACACCATCTGTGAAAAGGCCATCCTGATGTTTAGTGTGATAGTAGTTAGGGAAAGATAATAGTTTGGGAGATCAATCATTAAGCCACTTCAGTAGTCCAGGGAGAAAATTTTAAGCATCTAGAGTAGAGGGCAAAGGAGATATGCAAGATAAAAGGAAGAACTGTTGCAAAGGAGAAAAGTGATCTCTGGATAAAGTAAAAAGGGTAAAGAAAAAAGAGCTAAAAACATGAAAATATATATAGCTAGCTTTTCCAAGCTGATGGTAGCCAACAGTCTGACAACTCCACTGACTAAAGACAAAACAAGAAAGTGGCTCCCTGTGCCCTAGGTGGTAAACTTCATTAGAATATAAGAACAAGTTGGGATTTGTTCCAATAAGAGTTGATAGAGATTGAAATAAGATATACTAAGGGAGGTTGAGGAGTCTCCTTGGAAATCTTTAAAAATAGAATTGTCAGATGTCACCACTGAAAATGATCTACAGAATGCTAAAAACAGCTAGATGAGCAGAGGTGCTAACATTCTCTTCCCCACTTTTTCACACCCAGACCCTGGAAGCATGTGCTATCCTGCTATGGTGGGGAAACTTACTACCCAGAACATCTCTGCAGGTTGAGATAGAGTAGGAAGTAGGAGAACAGTGGGTGGACTAGTCTCAAAATAGCAGACCTCATTTCTCTCAAGTATGATATCTTTGACTGATAGAAACCATGGTTTTCTGCTGACAAAAAAAAGGAACATGGTAAATTCAGACCCTTATCATTCAAAGAAAACCAATGAGCCGGAAACTATTTTCTAGACATAAATTCATCTAATACCTTTGGAACTATGACTTCCTTTACCTTTTACCTGAAATAATTTACTTCTTTTCTTCTTTGAGCAACTCCTTCTGGGCATTCAGAATCTAGCATGAATGCTAGAACCTCTAAGAATCGTTTTCTGAGTCCCCACCCCTGCTCCAAGCTGAGTAAGATATTGTGGCAAATTTCATTTTCCAAAGATGTCTGCACTGATACATACCATGGCCACGTGCTCTTCTTCAACAGTGGCATTGACATTTCTCCATGAAGAGATGGGATCTTTATTCCCTTACCTAAGACATGAACCTTTGAAACTGCCTCAAACAACAGAGAATACAACATAAACTCAACACATGACTTCTTCTCCTCTTTTTTTCTTTGAAACAGAGACTCTGTCCCAGGCTAGAGTATGGTAGGATCATAACTATGGTGCATAATTCAAGGGTACATACTGGATCTATTAGGTATAGAGTTTAAATGTCTTAATACAATAATTACATAAACGAGATGAGGTATATGTTAACCAGGGTGATGTAAATGCTTCTAATTATATATGAAATCACATTGTACCCCTTAAATGCATTAATGTATACATGATCTATGTATTTATGATTTAATAAAAAAAATAAACTCTTGAAGTTGGATATACACCTGGTGTATATCCAAAATTGCAGGATCAAACAGCAGGTCAACTTTTAGATCCCTGAGTGTTCTCCATACTTCTTTCTAAAAGGAACGTATTAGCTTGCACTCCCACCAGCAGTGTTCCCTTTTCTCCACATCCACCCCAACACCTGTAGTTTTGCAATTTTGTATGTGAGCCACTTTTACTAGAGTTAGATGATATCACAAAGTGGTTTTGATTTGCATTTCTCTGATGATTAAAGATGATGAGCATTTTTTCATGTACCTGTAGACCATGTGCCTATCTTCTTCACAGAAGCTTCTGTTCAAGTCCCTTGCCCACAATGAAATGGGATTACTTGTTCTTTTCTTACTAATAAGTTTGAGTTCTTTGTGGATTCTGGTTATCAAACCTTTGTCAGAAGCATAACCTACAAATATCTTCTCCCATTCTGAGGACTGTCTACTTGCTTTATGCACTGTTCTTGCCTGGTCAGAAGCTTTTTAGTTTGATCAGATCCCAGTAATTTATTTTTGGTGTTGCTTCAATTGCCTGGGGGGGGGGGGGGTGTTCTCTTCACCTGAAACTCTATCTTAAAAAATGAGATTTCTGTGGCAATAACTTGTTTATCCTTAATTCCATTTTAGCTTTATCTAACTAAAACTAATTATCCTTAGAATCAACTCTTTCTAAATTATTTCTATACTGGACTACTCAATGACCAAGAGGCAGAGGTTAGCCCCATTGTTTGCTTTAAAACATATATCTGTGAATATATTTAGAGCATTAAAAAGTCCAGAGGATGACAAAGTAACCATATCAAGAAAGGAAATATTTTGGATTGTAGGCAATCAAGAGCCTACATACACATTGGGTGAATATGGGAAAACACTTCTGTGTCAATAAAATGACTACATAATGGAGGGTAATGAGTTGTATATGGTTTATAAAAGAAAAGAAAAATAATCATAATTGTGGTGAAAGATTATAAAATGTCCAAAGCAATAATGTTAAAGAATGAGAAAGAATTTATATTTTAATTAAATATAAAGTTTCAGTTATAATCAAATTAAATTGGAAAAAATGTATGTGTTACTATTGCTAGTTTAGCTGCTATAGCAAGCAATGCTTTTGCTCACCAACAGCCATATCATACAAATTTAAAGCTCAGATTTTTATTTCAGTTAACATTGTTTGCTAAAAGAAAACTTAGATATTTGGAGATGTGTAAATTCCACACCCTGGAAAAAAATTAAGATTAGACTTAGAACAACTTTATCTCACCATAAAGAAATTTTTTTTTTTCAAAAACGTAAAGAATTTCTCTTCAAATAAAAAGGAAGTCCAGCTCTTTCTCTTAGATTTGATTTCCTGTTTTCAAAAGGATAAAAATACCAAATGATACATTGGTTATTCCTGCTGCATAGGAAACAAGTCTGAAGTCCCAGTGAGTTGTGATAACAAACACTAACTTCTCATAGAGCTGTAGGTGAGTAGCTCTACTGAGCACTGTTTAATATCTTCTTTCCTTCAGGGCCTCCTGCTCCCACTGTACAATCTATAATTCTTGGGTCAGAGAAGAGGAGCAAAAGAGAATAGGCTGCACCATGAAATCTTATTTCAGCCTCCTGTTCAGATATGGGCTACGTCAGGCCCATTTCCATCCCACTAGGTAAGGCAAGCTCCCTGGCTACGCCTAAAGTTGCTGAAACAAGAAAAGATACTCCTTATATAGGGGAAGGGGAAGAATAAATATTTGCTCACATTATAGTACTATCTACCACAATATTCAAAGCAAACATAATCAAAATATATCAATAAGACACATTAAATTTTTAATTAACTATTTATAATTAAGTGCTAATAAGACCAAGTATTTGTTTCTTCAAACATATGCCAACTCATGAACTATATATAGATATGTGCTGTGTTTTGTTTTGTTTTGTTTTGTTTTGTTTTCTGAAAATAGTTGTGGAATCACCAAGTAAGCTTAGTGGTTACTCATATTGAAAAGTAAGTTCTGTATCTTTCAATATTCTGATATTGTATTTTATTCAAGGTGTTGCCTTAGAATAAAGTGAGATTTCTGAACATCAGCATATAAATCTATAATTTTATCAAAAAAGAGAAAAAATAAAAATTAATGGTAAAAAAGCAAATGAAGTTTAATTAAGAAAAAGGCCTTGTGGGTCTGAATCACCTCAAGAGATATTTTTTATGATGTAAGCTCTAAAAACTGATAGCTTTGTAACTCAGATCCTATAACTTTAGCTGGTCAGGGAGGTATGAAAAGAAATTTAGGAACATAATTTAAATAAGATACAAATAAAAATTAGAAAAATAAAAAATAAAAACAGAAAAAAAAGAAGAATATTAGACTTGCAGCATAGATACCATTATAATTATATAAATATTTTATGTAATTCTAGCAAAAATAATTGTATTTGATACCTTTTTAACAAAAAAGATCATATTTGGTTTGTGATTATAATGAAATATCAAATATTCAAATTGTATTTGATAAGTTAATAAATATTGCTTAAATACCTATTGAATTAAATTCACAAGTGTTGAATTGGCTGTTTAAATATTTAGGAACCTATAATTCAATAGGTTTTTGTCATTAATAAATTGAGTATTAAAAAATAAAATTCCATAGTAGCTGGCATTCTCTCCTATACTCTTAGACTCCGTGTCCATTATGTAAGGCTAATAACACTCGGAACGTGGCAAATTTGTAGCAGGACTAAAGTAATTTAGCACCTCAATGCTTCTGGCATTCTTCTTCGTCTTGGTTCCTAGGCCTGTTTTCTTGTTCTGCCTTCTCTGTATAATGAGTGGATACGCTAGATTTCAGAAATTCGTCAAATAATCAGGTAGATTTTTTTTTCCCTATTGCTTCCGTGTCATGTGAGTTTTTTAGAGTCAGACAGGATCTTATATCTCCCTCTCAGTTGGCACATTCATGATATAGTATAATTTATAAGAAAAATAAATTCAAAAATCAGATATCAGATTTGATAACTGATTTATAGTGTCATAGTATTGTTTTTATTTAGTAGTAATCACATCTATTTAATTCTAAAATCACATAAGTTACAATAGAAAAATAATGAAGTAGTAATTTTTTTTTGTTCTAAGGAATCCCCAACTTGGTCATATTGAAAAAAAAAAAAAAAAGTGTAATTTTATGTGGTTGTTGCTATCTTCCATAAGCCTGTATTATGGTATTTGGTCTATTAGCAATAAGTAGTTCACTATTTTCATGTACCGTGCATGGTGGCTAGATAAGATACACCCAGATAACTGAGTGTGCCCGTGGCTCAAGGGAGTAGGGCACCGGCCCCATATACCAGAG
>CAUYPK010015431.1:0-12610 GCA_963574355.1 Loris lydekkerianus
GAAGGCTATAACCCAACTATAGCACAAGACTATGGGGAAAGGGCCAAGGAAGGGGAAGGGAGGGGGGAGGTTTGGGTGGAGGGACGGTAATGGGTGGGGCCACATCTATGGTGCATCTTAGAATGGGTACAGGTGATTGCAGTAACGTACACAGCTATGATTTAACAATAAAAAAAAATGATACATAAAAAAAAAAATCCTAGATTTCAAGGTACTCTCTGTCTAGTGGTAGATGACAAATAGTTATAAAACACTGCAATAAGGGCTGTGACAGAGGCATGGATAAGGAGCAGTGAGCAGGAAGTGGTTAGGATGGAGAGGCTGGGATGTGTATAGGGGTTATTCCAGGTTTACACATGGGAGGTGATAATAAAGATGAGTCACATAGGGGCTTTTGGAGTTTACCAGATGGAAGGCAGTGGGAAGGAAGGTCATATCAGATTACAAAAATAGCAACACATGAAATGCCATTAGTTCCTCCAACTGTCTGGAGTCAGGGAGGTCAGGACAAACCAGCTATAGGATAGCTCCAGGCATCCTCAGCTTATCAACTAGATCTGGTATAAGAGTTTAGTTTATTAGTAACAATAAACTTGCCAGCCAGCCTGCCTGGCCTGTCTGCTTCGGAGCTTTATTTGGTGGACACAGTATCAAAATTTGGAATTAGTTGAACAAGAACTTCCACATAATAAGATCGAATTTTCTACTCTCTATCAAGAAGTCCAAAAGATTTTGAAATCAAGCTCACCATCTCTGTGACAACAGTTAGCTGCAGCCACTTTCGAAAAGGCTATCTGTCCCAGCCTGCTGCACACCTTGCCTCTCCCTGGCACTTACACCTGGCCAGATACACTCAGTTGTGATACTGCCTGGCTCCTGTAGGCAGCTGAATATGTTTTGAGTAGGTCAGGATTCTTAAGAAGCCTGATGCAGATTCCCTTCCTGGGGTGATAAAGAAAGGGAAGGAAGAAGTGGAAGCAGGAACTGACCCAGCTGAGGTTGGTTTTGTACAGGGCCTCTCAGAGGGTGATGGGCCAGAGTATAGAAAAAGAAAGGAGGCAGAAGTCCATTCCTGTGGCTGGGACTCTCATGAGGAACACACAGAGTGATGAATGAACATGCCCAGGACTCATTCCTTGGACATTAATCGTGGCCTCTGAAGATAACAGCAATAGGTCCAGCCCTGACTGTTGTGGGGGCCAGAGCAAGGATACAAATGAAGATCTCCAGCTCACCGCCTGCTCTCTTCCTAGACCCACCCTTGTAACACAGAATAAGGAGCACACACATGTGGACACTCCGTCCTCAAGTCCACGTTCCCCAGTCAATGCAACAGCATTCCTTGACCACCCCTTGGGCCTAGAGATGTGCACACTAGTACTGTCAGTAAGACAGACTCAAGAAACAGGCCTTGCTTGACTCTTTAATTAGACTCAGAGCTATTTTTTTTCAGGAAATAATGGAGTTTCAACTACCTATAATACGATCTAGAAGGTATAAGGTAGAGGTCGACTTAATCAAGTCACAAAGCTAGATATAGAGTAATAGCTAGAGTTTTATTTGGCATCTCTGTGAAGGTGGGCTGAGACTCAATAGGCATCAGGCTTAAAGAGCGAGAGTGTTATCTTGTAAAGGTTTTAGGTAGGGTGGGAGGGAGGAGAGTGTTACTTTGTGTGCTAGGGACTGTTGCCAGGTACCATTCCAGCTGGCTTCCTACCAAGACAGTTCTGTTCATTTATGGTTTAGCCTCTCTTAAAGTCACTGTGTCTGCTAGTTTCTCATTCCTCCTAGGTGGGTCCCAAAAGGGGGTGGTTTTAGCAGAGATCCCTGAATGGCCAAGATTGGGTGCCTTCTGCTCAAAATGGAGCAGGCTATGCTTGCTCTGTGTTTGGAGTTCCTCAAATGAACCTTTTGAAGGAAGGTGTGAACTCTGGATGGGCATATACCCTGTGGCTCCTCACCCCTTAGGTAGGGATGCAATGAAAAGACAGTCAGAGGCCTAGAGTCTTATAAACTGCAGGGCTAGGGCTGGAGTACTGTCAGGAACAGAGATGTACTGTTACTGTGGGTGATGGGGTCTTTATTAGCTTTCTAGGTCTGCCCATAACAGAGTACCATGAATGTGGTTTAAAGCAAATACTTACTCTTTCACAGTTCTGGAGGGTAGAAGTCCAAAATGGAGTGTTGACAGGGTTGGTTCCTTCTGAGGGTTCTGAGGGGGACTCTGTTCCATGTCTTTTTCCTAGCTTCTGGTGATAGCTGGCTATCCTTGGCATTGCTTGGCTTGTAGATATGTCACTTTAATCTCTGTCCATCTTCACATGATTCTCCTTGTGTCTCTGTGTCTTCATATGGCCAACTTCTTATAAGGATACCAGTCATATTAGATTAGGGGCCCACCCTACACCAGAATAACCTCATGTTAGCTCATTATATCTGCAACAACCCTATTTCTAAATAAGGTCCCATTCTGAGGTACCAGGGGTGAGGACTTTAAAATCTCTCTCTCTCTTTTTTTAAATTTATTTTTTATATCAAATTAATATGAGGGTACAAATTTTTAGTTACATTGTTCTCACTTCCAGGGTAAAGTTGCATTTGTAAAAGAGCCCCTCACCCAGGGGGTGTGTTATACCCCCTTACAATGTGCACATTAGGTGAGATCCCAACTCATGCCCTCCCTCCTTCTGCCAATTGTCCTCCCCCTCCCCCATACTAGATCTCTTAATTGGCAGTTATAATTCAACCCACAACAGGATCCATTATCAAGTCATAGGCACTGACAAGCAAGGTAGGACTTACAAATTTACAGAAATCACCTTTCAGCCAGGCTTCCTATACTTTGGGAACAAGGTGTATGTTTCCTCAGGACAGCTTGGTTCACATCAACTCTTGCTGACAAGAGTTTACTGATCACTGAATGACATGGCTCCCTAGTCTCTCTTCATCTGCTTCCACCACTCCCGTTACTTTCCCAAACAAATGCCGTCACTCTGTATCTCTCTTTCTCGACCTGATGGCTTTGGCTGACTCTGGCTCTATGGCCTCTATAGCTGATTTCTCACTGTTTTTCATCTTTTGCTCTCACTGTCAATTGCCTTGGCTCTCCACTCTAATCTCTGGATCAAAACACTGAGAGATGTGCCTCCTGTTGGCACAACTCTCTCACCAGTTTGCCTTAGAGGGAAGTGGATAATCTGCACATTGGCTGCCCTTGGGTTAGGTGCCCGCCCACCCTGGTCCAAGCAGCTATCTCCAGGGTTGGGGTCTCATGGCCATAAACCATGGCCAATTATTTCAGAGGAAGCTGTCCCACATGGCTTATTAGCAGGTGGCTAAGGATAGGACTGTGTCTTCTAAGACAAGGTTTCCCAACCTTGGCATTACTGGCATTTGAGCAAGATAATCTTTGCTGCGAGGGACGACTTGTGCATTGTAGGATGTTTAGCAGCAACCTGGGTCTCTACCTAGCAGATCTCATAAGTACCCTCTCGCCTTCTTGGAGAAGCGTGATGATAAAAATATGTCTTTAGGTATTGCCAAGTATCTCCTAGGGAAAAAAATAACCCCTGCTTGAGAACCACTGTTCTAAGGGTATGATAGGTACTGGAATTAGTCCAACTGTGTGGGTATAGTAAATAGTCAGGAGCATGATTATGAAGGCTACTGTTTATGGATCTGCCTTTGTCAGGGCTGGCTCAGAGGTTGACAGCGGCAGCTCCTGCTAAGGGCAGAAGGGCCAGATAGAGCATTTGTGGGTTCATACATATGTATATGTATGACTAGCTGTGCTCATTCAAATGTGGAAACCATGACAGAGTATTGTGTGTGTGTGTGTGTGTGTGTGTGTGTGTGGTAGCTACATGGACTTAAATCAGCATGTTCACTGATTTACTCTTTTTGTTTATTTCATATTTGAGAATGTGCAATTCTCCGTGTGGTGTAGGTATCTGTGTAAGGGCGTCTATATCCGTGTGTCTTGAGGTTGGACTGTAACTAGTTTACACTGCCCCTCCTGTGTTATCATGATAGATTACTGTCATGTATGACACACTTTATTGGTATTCTCCGAATGTTACATAGGGTAAGAATCAGCTCTATTGAAACTGAAACGAAAACCAGAATTTGCTTCAGACTGTTTTCTCCTGTGTACACTCCTACAGTGTGTAGACCTGTCTGCCTCAAGGCATATGTAATGTGTAATGCCTCAAATAGTTTCTAGTGACTTTGTTCTTCAGCATCAGAAACTGAGATGGACTTAGTCAGGGTCCAAGAAACATAGTCAAATTCATTCTGAGCTCATTTCTGTTTTTTGCTTTCAGTTCTTTGATTGACTGTTTACACATATATATTATATGTATGTAATATATTAATATATATATTATATATATATAACTGCTTAACCTTTAATTTTTTTAGTTTTCCTTTTTATGAAACAGCTGTAATTTATACTTCTTTTAGAGGACTGTTTCAAGAAAAGCTTATATTATCATAAGGACTTAAAAAGTAGTGTGACATAAATGTTGGATGAAGAGAAATAGTACTTCCTCATATACTTGTCATTATGTAAGCTCTTCCCTTAAAAAAAAAAACAAACCGATACTTATTTATGTATTCTGTGCTCCTAATCACCTATCTAAATATTTGTCTTTCTTACTTGGTTAGCTATCTAGACACATAGAGTTGGGCTGTTGTTTACACTTGGTATATGACCATCATGGCATAATTCAGTAGTCATTTGTTTCCATTGATGTTTTTGATAGTGATGATTCTGGCCTGCCTAAATCCCCAAGATAATTTGCCAACTTTCAATTATCCAATGTTATTAAATGGGCCCTTGAACTGGGTGTGGTAGCTCATGCCTGAAATCCCAACATTTTGGGAGGCTGAGACAAGAAGATCCTTTGAGGCCAGAAGTTCAGACCAGCGTGAACGACATGGTGATACCCCGTCTCTTTAAAAAAAATTAGCTGAGCACGGTGATGTGCATCTATAGCCCTGCCTATTCAGGAGGCTGAGGCGAGAGGATCACTTGAAGCCAAGAGTTGGAGGTTGCAGTGAGGTATGAAGGCACTACTTGAGCTGACAGACTGGGTGTCACAGACTGGGTGACAAAGCGAGACCTTATCTCTTTAAAAAAATATTTTAAAAAGGTCTTTGGACACTTACAAGGGAGAAGAGCTTACCATTATTTCAACCAACTACCACATGTGAGAGATATATGTGGGGCAAGGATGGGATCCCTAAGATATTATTGTAAGGTTTCAGCTACAGATTCAGGGGATAGAGACCCATGGTTGGATGATTTTCCTGCCTTTCAAATTATAGTAATATTCTTTAATTCATGGTCAATGTACCCATAGAGGAAACAATGGGCAGGGAAGGAGCAAAGGCAGATGAAGTCAGCCTCTCTTCTATGGTCCAGAGAATTTTATCTCTGACTGGCCTCCTAACACTCTGCTTAGCAGAAGCAGAACTCACACTTAACAGAACTCACCTTTCTTGGAAAGCATCTGAATAACCATCTATAAGTGAACTTGTTCTTTGGATTGGTTCTCCACACTTTCTGTCTTCAGCCCCCAAAACAACTGATGTTTTTCAAATACTCTAATCTCATAGAAAATTCTCCCCAGAGTTTTGGTAGGTACAAGCTTGTCCATTGTGTTAGCTTTACAGTAATGTTTTGGGTTAGTAATATCAGCAGTCATCTGAGCGAATCACCCCTCAGTCTGGCTATGAAATTTAAGACTGTAAGGGAGGGATATTTGGCACCACAGAGTGAAAGCACAGTTGGGCTTGGGAGTTGGGGTGTGGATTTGGGACAGGGGAGTGTTATTGAACACATTCTTCAAAAGGCAGGCCTTTCAGCCACTTAAAGAGAATATTGGAGGGCTATAGTAAATTGAACACAAGTACATGCTTTATTTCTCTCTTGACGCCCCATTATGACTATAGGAAAGGGATTTTTTAAGGGATATGGAGAGGAAGAACAGGAGAGAAGGCTACAGCAACAAAAATTCAGAAGTTGAAAGTAATTAGAAGAATGGAAAATGACTTAGCAGACATGAGGAAATTAATGGTGAGCTGGCAGTGGGGAAAGCTGAGGGCCAGCCTGATGCAAAATCATCAAAAGTCTTATATTAATTACATGAATTCCTTAATATTATTAAGACACTTGTCTTCGGTTCAGACTTCCACACTGTTTTAAAAATTTATTTCTACAATTGGTTTGTTAGAATCAAGACTCAAAGTTAACGCATTGCATTTGGTTAACATGTCATTAAATCTTTTACAGTGTGTTACACTCACCTCCACCCTCCTCTACTCTTATTTTTTAAATGCCATTTTCTTAAAGAGAAATGCCCTCACAGTGACTTTTTAAAAAACATTTATTTAAAAGATAGAGTCTTGATCAGGCTGGGGTTCAGGGGTGAGATCATGCTCACTGTGACCTCAAACCCCTGAGCTCAAGTGATTTTCCTTCCTTGGCCTCCCAAAGTGCGGGGATTATAGGTGTGAGCCACCACACCCAGCCCATTGTGACCTTTTCACATGTGTTTCTCTATCTTCTGTATGTCCTATTAACTGAGAGATCTTGAGCAGGCATTCTTTTTTTTTTTTTCTTCCAGTTTTTGGCCAGGGCTGGTTTTGAACCCGCCTCCTCTAGTATATGGGGACATGCCCTACTCCTTTGAGCCACAGGCGCTGCCCTAGAGCAGGCATTTTTAACCTGTTACATGTCATTGCCCTCTTTAGCAATCTGATGATGTCCGTACACCGCTGGTCAAAATTATTTATATATATAAAATAATATATATTATATATAATATATATATATATATATTTTTTTTTTTTTACTAAAAAGGTCAACCAGGTAATAGAAGACCAGCCTGAGCAAGAGTGAGACCATGTCTCTACTGACAATAGAAAAATTAGCCAGATGTGGTGGTGGGCACTGGTAGCCCCAGCCACTTGGGAGGCTGAGGCAGGAAGATCTCTTGAGTCCAAGAGCTTGAGGTTTGTGAGCTATGGTGATGCTAGGGCACTATAGCCTCGGTAACAGAGAGAGACACTGTCTTGAAAAAAACAAACAAAAAAACTCTCCCAAACCAGAATCTGTAGTTTAGAGGCTTGCTTAAATTCAGACTCAATTTTTTTTGATAAGAATCCTTTATTTTTGTTGCTGTGAATTTTTCCCACCATCAAATCAAGAAGCACATAATATCTGACTGTTCAGTGATAGTGGGACTCATAAGTGGGATAAAAAAATGACAAACAGATCTATCCTCTTTTCTAGTAGTTTTTACCACCATTGATGATCACTCATAAGAAAAGCTTCCACTTTTCAACTATGAGAAATTTGAGCATTAATAAAAAATGATTGTAATGATTAAATACATCAATTATTTGAAAAAAATTCTGTGAGTTCATTAAAAAATTTCACTGCTTTCTGGGACACCAACTCATTCTGAAACTGGTAAATAAAGGATATAAAATAAGCATTCATTCTGGCTTTTCTATATACACTGCTTTTCAGGGTAACTGAATGACTATAGATGGAAAATTCTTTTCTATAGAAGAATTCCACCTAATAAATACAGAAAGAATGATAGAATTAGAAAAATGATTTTTCTTTAAAATTGATGCTTAATTTATCATGTTTGAACAAGTGTAAATTCTTCTAAGTTGGTCCCAGGTTCCTTGGACACAACCACATTACTTGTTGGTAGTTTCTTTGCTTTCGGGAACACAAAATGTCCCATGCTCAACTGGGACATTTTGCCCCATGCTTAGAATCTTAAGAGTCCTGGTTCCTTGTAGAGAAGAATGATGTTTAGAGATCACCTTCTGGGTGCCAGTGGCACACAGTATTGCACCACATCAAAGGTGAACAGAATGAATAGAGCTAGAAAATAAACCACAAGTTCATACTGCTATTTCTAGTTCAGTTTTCAGATTATGGAATTTTTCCTTAACTTTTTTTCTTTCTTTCTTTCTTTTTTTTTTTTTTAAGAGACAGAGTTTCACTTTATTGCTCTACGTAGAGTCCTGTGGTGTCACAGCTCACAGTAACCTCCAACTCCTGGGCTTAGGCAATTCTCTTGCCTCAGCCTCCTGAGTAGCTGGGACTACAGGCACCCACCACAACATCCGCTATTTTTTGTTGCAGTTAGGTTGGAGCCGGGTTGGTACCCGCCACTCTAGGTATAATAGGGCCAGCGCCCTACCCATTGAACCACAGGCGCCGCCCTTTCTTTCCTTTTTTTCCACACTGAAAATTTTGTTTCTAAATGATATTGATAAATAATTAATTATTTGCTTATTCTAGTAATGAAAATATTACAAATATCTATATTTTTTATTATTGGAGATTCATTGAGGGTACAAGAAACCAGGTTACACTGATTGCATTTGTTAGGTTAAGTCCTTTTTACAATTGTGTCTTGTCCCCAAAAGGTGTGTCACACACGGAGACCCCACCCCCCTCCCTTCTTCCCTCTCTCTGTTCTTCCTGTCCCCCACCCCCTCCCTCCTTCTGTCTCTCTGTACTCCTCCCCCCCCAACTGTGTACTAGGTCATTAATTGTCCTCGTATCAAAATTGAATACATAGGATTCATGCTTCTCCATTCTTGTGATGCTTTACTAAGAATAATGTGTTCCACTTCCATCCACGTTAATACAAAGAATGTAAAGTCTCCATCTTTTTTACTGACTGCATAGTATTCCATGATATACATATACCACAGCTTGTTAATCCATTCCTGGGTTGTAGGCATTTAGGCTGTTTCCACATTTTGGTAATTGTAAATTGAGCTGCGATAAAAAGTCTAGTGTAAATGTCCTTATGATAAAAGTAATTTTTTTCCTTTAGGGTAGATGCCCAGTAAAGTCCAATATCTGATGACTGCAGGATCAAATGGGAGTACAAACAATATTTTAAATAATTTAAAAAATAACATACTAATATTACTTAGTTAAATAAAACTATTAAATTCAAGATATTTTTGTTGCTTCTTCCCCTTGCCTTAGGGTATAACCTTTTGATCAAAATGCTGTATTTTAAAGTCACTTGAGATAATTTTTGGTAGTTATGCTATCCACTTGATGTACAGTTACTTTTATTTGATATTTTCAATTTTAGAAACTACTTTGAAAAGCTTAAATACAACTTTTCAATTATGTAAAAGGATGACATGGGTCCAAAGCTATAACTATAAAACAAGGTATATTTAAAGAAGCCAAGCAGCTCACACCTATCATCCTAGTTACTGGGGAAGTTGAGTTAAGAGGATTGCTCGAAGTTAGGTGCTTGAGACCAGTCTGGGAAACATAGTAAGACCCTATCACTATGAAAAAAAGAACAAGACCAAAACCCTAGCTGGGCATGGTGGCACATGCTTATAGTTCTAGTTACTCAGGAGGCTGAAGTGGGAGAATTGCTTGAACCAAGGGGTTTGAGGGTACAGTGAACTATGATTATGGCACTGTATTTCAACCTGTGCAACAGAGCAAGAGCAAGACCTATCTCTAAAAAAATAAAATAAATAAATAAAATAAAGTAGCCTAGTTTCCCTTTCAATCTCCTCTATCCTATTTCTCCTTTTCAGCAACCATGTGTTTGAGTTTTTGGTTTTTATTCCATTATTTCTTGCATAAAATATAAGAAATACATATAAATATCCTACTCCTCTTCATATACTAATGATAGCATACTATACACATATATTATTTATATTTATATATTTATAATATTCAATAGCATAGGTATATATACACACATATAATATTTAATATTTCTCAGTCATCAGCACATAGTGTTATATAGAGATACTCTCATTTCTTAGGATAGTTGCATAGTTCTCCATGGCACCATAGTTTATTCAATCAGTTCTGTATTGATGATTAACTTGTTCCCCAGTCTTAGTTGTGAGCAGATAAGCCTCTCAGGAAAATCTATAACAAGGGGAAAACAGCAAAAACATAAAGAGAAAAAAGATCTTGGAAAAGAGAGCCTCTAAAGGAGAAAAAAAAAAGCAACCCACTATTAATATCTACAGAGAGATAAAATATATGTCATTATGAAAAAGAGAATGCTTACAGAGTAAGAAAGAGCTATTGGAAACGTCAAAATAATGCACAAATCTCCCAAAAACTAGAGGGAAAAAGAATGGAAAACCAAAGAGAAGTGATTGAAAAATTAAGGAACTATGCTATGAGGACCAATCCTAGAAGTCCAATATCTGAATAATAGGATTTCCAAAAAAGAGAGAATAGAGAAAATGGAGAAGAAATAATGAATAAAATAATTTAAGATAATTTTGCAGACTGAAGAGATTGAATGTTAAGACTGAAAAAACTTTTCTGGTACTCAGTGTAATGAATGAATGGACCCACATCAAAGCAAATCATTGCATACTTTCAAAACACGGGGGGGGGGGGGGAGGAAGAAGATTCTTTAGGCTTCCAGAGATTTTTTAAAAGAGGTGCAATAAAAATATCTGTAACTGAATATTTTAGGAATCCTCAATAGAAGTAGTAGAGGTCATTGGAGTAAGAACTTCAAAATTCTGAAGGAGACATAGGGAGCAAGATGGCAGCCAAGTAACAGCTTCCCTGCAACTGGGCATGGTGAGTCTGGGGAGATAAGACTCCAGGCATCTCTGGCTGGTGGGATCTGTGTATAATCATCCCTTTGAGGATACAGGGAGTCAACAAGGGATTTCTGGATCCCAAGAGGAGGACAAAAACAGTGGAAAACTGGCAAGTGGTTGCACATGTTTGATCAACCTAATCCCACCAGCAGTCATAAGTACAAACAGCAGTGAGACTGAAAACCAGAAAGGCCTTACCTGTGAACCATTTTGGTGTTTTTGGACTTGGCACTCAGTTGAGCTGCCTTGGAGAGAACTTGAGCAGGAGTCTGGAGAATTTTGGACCTTGTCTAGGGCCCCAGAAGGAGCCGCTGAGCCAGACGGAGCTAATAGTGTTGGGCTGTGGGCTGCAGGGAGCCATTGTGAGAGAACTGCCCTGGCAAGCTCTGCCCTCAGAGTTGTAGAGCAAGGATTGGGTGGGAGCTAGTAACCTAGTGACTGAGCAGCCTAAAGGTGGGGACTGAGCTGCCGTACAGCCTTAACCCTCAGGGGCAGAGTGAGACAGGTTTTGGCACACTGGAGCCTTGGGCTGTTGCCCTGGGTAGAGTGCTGTGGCGTCTCAGCTCATAGCAACATCAAACTCCTGGGCTTGGTGCTGCCCAGACCTCCATAAGAGCTGTGCCATGATCCCGACCCATGACCCATGCCCACTGGGCCTCTGCATGCCCTGACCAGGAACTGCGGGAGGTGCACAACCCTGCGTCCTCCCTCCTGTACTCTCGCTGCCTCCACACCGGCCTGCTTATCTGACAGATCACTCTGGAGCCCTCCCATCCTCTGCGTAGAGCCCTTATCCAGGCCAGGGACTGCTGGAGCCTTGGGCTCTCTGTGCCAAAGTCACTGTGTGCCAGGCACTCCCAGAACCATGCACACCACCTCCTGCCCTGTTTGTGGATCTGGGTGTGTCACACTCCGGAGCTGCTTCCACAACAAGAACTCCCTGGCTGGGGCAGCACCAGAGGAACTACACAGGGTCACTCCCTACAAAGATCCAGCAACAGTAGAGTAATCCCTCTGGGGTCTAATCCTGGAGAGACACCTCCCTCCCCAACTCTGAGAATTTCATTAGTGAGTATCACTAATGAAATACAAAAACATGGAAGCTAAACAACCTTATGCTGAAGGATACATGTGTTATAGATGAGATTAAGAAGGAAATCACCAAATTTTTTGGAACAAAACAACAATCAAGACATGAATTACCAGGACCTCTGGAATACTACAAGGCAGTCCAAAGAGGGAAATTTATAGAACTGCAACCTTCCTCAAGAAACAATCATGAGGTGAAATCAACAGAAAAACTCTGGCAATATGAATAATCAGAGTAGATCAACTCCCCCAAGGATCAATGGGGCAGACATAGCACAAGATCCCATGCACAAACAAATAGCTGAGATGTCAGAAATCGAATTCAGAATCTGGATAGAAAATAAGATCGAATTAGAATTCCAAGCAGCAACCCAAAAGATATCTCAAGAATTCAACAAATTTAAAGACCAAATGACCAAAGATTTTGACACATTGAGACAAGAAGCTGCATCCCTCAAAGATCTGAGAAACACAGTACAATCCCTCAGTAACAAAATGGAGCAAGCAGAAGAAAGGATTTCTGACATTGAAGACAAAGCTTTTGAATGCTCCCAAACTCTCAAAGAGAAAGAGAAATGGAGGGCAAAAACAGATCACTTTCCTAGAGAGCTCTGGGATAATTTGAAGAAAACCAATATTCGTCTCATAGGGATCCCCAAGAGCAATGAAGTGGCTTCACAAGGCACAGAGTCTCT
Source organism: Loris lydekkerianus (assembly GCA_963574355.1). NCBI lineage: Eukaryota > Metazoa > Chordata > Mammalia > Primates > Lorisidae > Loris > Loris lydekkerianus. The sequence goes on from CAUYPK010015431.1 coordinate 12,438, forward strand.
TCTTCGTGAGATTATGAAGGAGAACTTTCCAGACATGCCAAGAGATTCTGAAATTCAGATAGCAGACAGTTTCAGAACTCCAGCATGACTCAAACCAAATAAGACATCCCCCAGACACATCATAATCAATTTCACTAAAGTTGATATGAAGGAGAAAATTCTGAAAGCAGCCA
>CAUYPK010015433.1:0-27369 GCA_963574355.1 Loris lydekkerianus
TGCAAGATGCGATTCTTGGATGCTGGCTTGATATCTGGCTTGAGTTTTTGTATCCAGTCAGCCTACCTGTGCCACTTTAGAGGACAATTTAAACCATTCACATTAATTGAGAATATTGATAAGCCTTTCGAGAGTCCGGTGGACATTTTTAATCCTTTTGTGACTGTGGAATTTGGAATTTGATCAAAAATTTTTTGGGTGGGTTTACTTTTGTGGTGGAGAATTATGCTGGTCTTTATGGAGGATAGGTCTAAGAGTGTCGTGGAGAGCTGGTTTAGTTGTGGCAAATTTAGTCAACATGTGAATGTCGTTTAAGTATTTAATTTCTCCGTCATAAATGAAGCTCAGTTTAGCTGGGTACAGGATCCTCGGTTAAAAGTTATTTTTGTTCTAGGAGATTAAAAGTCGATGACAATCCTCTTCTAGCTTGAAAGATTTCAGCAGAGAGATGTGCAGTTATTTTAATATTCTTCCCCTTGTGGGTAATGATTGTCTTTTGTCTGGCAGCTTTCAGAATTTTCTCCTTCATATTAACTTTAGTGAAATTGATTATGATGTGTCTGGGGGATGTCTTATTCAGGTTGAGTCGTGCAGGAGTTCTGAAACTGTCTGGTATCCGAATTTCGGAATCTCTTGGCATATCTGGAAAGTTCTCCTTCATAATCTCATGGAGAAGAGACTCTGTGCCTTGTGAAGCCACTTCTTCATTTTTGGGGATCCCTATAAGACGAGTATTTGTTTTTTTTCAAATTATCCCAGAGCTCTCTGAGAGAGGTCTGTTTTTGCTCTCTATTTCTCTTCGTCTTTGAGGGTTTGGGAGCGTTCGAAAGCTTTGTCTTCAATGTCAGAAATCCTTTCTTCTGCTTGCTCCATTCTATTACTGAGGGATTCTACTGTGTTTCTCAGATCTTTGAGGAATGCAACTTCTTGTCTCAATGTGTGAAAATCTTTGGTCATTTGGTCTTTGAATCCATTGAATTCTTGAGATAACTTTTGAAATTCTAATTTGATCTTACTTGCTATCCAGATCCTGAATTCAATTTCTGACATCTCAGCTATTTGTTTGTGCATGGGGTCTTGCGTTGTTTCTGCCCCATTGATCCTTGGGGGAGTTGATCTACTCTGATTATTCATATTGCCAGAGTTTTTCTGTTGATTTCACCTCATGATTGTTTTTTACTGTTGCCTCTGGCTCACCTCAGAGTTGGGGAGGTGTGTCTCCAAGATTAGACCCCAGCAGGATCACTCTATTATTGCTGGATCTTTGTAGGGAGTGACCCTGTGTAGTTCCTCTAGAGCTCTGGTTATAGAGTTCTGGTTGTGGAAGCAGCTCTGGTGTGTGACACACCTGGATCCAGCAACATGGCTGGGGGTGGTGCGCACGGTTCTGGGAGTGCCTGGCGCTCAGTGACTTTGGCACAGAGAGCCCAAGGCTCCAGCAGTCTCTGGTCTGGAGAAGGGCTCTATGCAAAGGCAGGGAGGGCTCCAGAGGGCACGCAGCTACCAGAGTCCCTGGCCAGATGAACGGGCTAGTGTGGAGGCTAGGAGGACACAGGAGAGAGGACGCAGGGTTGTGTGGCTCCCGTAGTTCCTGGTCAGAGAATGCAGAGGTCCCGTGGGTGCGGGTCAAGGCTGCCTACTCTTATCACTCCATTCAACACAGTAGTACCAAAATCCTAGCCAGAGCAATTAAGAATGAGAAAGAAATAAAGGGCTTTCAAATTGGAAAGGAAGAAGTCAAATTGCTCCTGTTTGTAGATGACATGATATTATATATGGAAAAACCAACAGACTCAACCAAAAAACCCCTTAGAATTAATAAATGAATAAAGTTGCAGAACATAAAAATCAACATGTAAAAATCAGCAGTATTTTCATACAAACAACGAACTAACTGAAAAAGAAATCAAGAAGGCAATTTCATTTACAATAGCTACAAACAAACAAGCAAACTACCCAGGAATAAATTTAACTAAAGAGGTAAAAGAATTCTACAAGTTTATGGATTAGAGGAACAGTAATATAGTGAAAATAACCACAGTATTTAAAGCAACCTACAGATTCAATGAAGTCCCTACAGCACCAAGGGAAACATCAATAGAGTGAAAAGACAGCAGACATTCAGAATGGGAGAAAATATTTGGAAACTATTCATGTGATGGGGGATTAATACATATATCCATAATATACAAGGAACTCAAATACCTTAACAGCAAAAACGCAAAACAATCTAATAAAATAGGCAAATGATCTGAACAGATACTTCTCAAAAAAACAGAAAGATGTAGAAATGGCAACAAATACCTGAAAAAATGCTCAAGGTAATTTATCACTAGGAAAATGTAAATCAAAACCACAAGGAGGTATCATTTCATCCCAGTTAAGATGGCTACTATCAAAAAAGCAAAAGTAACAAATACTGGAGAGGATACACAGAAAGGAGAACTCTTTTTTTTTTTTTTTTTTTTTTTTGTATAGACAAGATTATCACTTTATCAACCAGGGTAGAGTGCTGTGGCATTACACAGCTCACAGCAACCTCCAGCTCCTGGACTTAGGCAATTCTCTTGCCTCAGCCCCCCAAGTAGCTGGGACTACAGGAGCTTGCCACAATGCTCAGTTATTTTTTGTTGCAGTTTGGCCAGGGCCAAGTTTGAACCTGCCACCCTCAGTATATGGGGCTGGCGCCCTAGTCACTGAGCCACAGGCGCCACCCAGAAAGGAGAACTCTCATACACTGTTGGTGGGAATGCAAACTAGAATAGACACTATAGAGAATGGTATGGAGTTCACTCAAAAATCTACAAATAAAATCACCTTATGATCCAGCAATCCCACAACTGAGCATTTATCCAAACAAAAGAACATCAGTACATCAAAAAGACACCTGTACCCATGTTTACTGTAGCACAATTAGTAAAATCCAAGATTTGGAATCAACCTAGGTAGGTACCTAACAACAGATGAGTAGATAAAGAAAATGTGATGCATACATACAATGGAATACTATTTAGCCAAAAAGAGCGAAATGTTGTCATTTGTGGCAACATGGATGGAACTAGAGAACATTATGTTAAGTTAAAATAAGCTAGGAACAGAAAGTCAAATACCACACATTCTTACCATATAGAAGCTTAAAAAAAGTTTATCTCTTAGAAATAAAAAGTATATGAGGGGCTCGGTGCCTGTGGCTCAAGTGGCTAAGGAGCCAGCCGCGTACACCGGAGCTGGCGGGTTCTAATCCAGCCTGGGCCTGCCAAACAACGACAGCTGCAACCAAAAAAATAGCCGGGCCTTGAGGCGGGTGCCTGTAGTCCCAGCTACTTGGGAGTTGGAGGCAGGAGAATCGCTTATGCCCAGGAGTTGAAGGTTGCTGTGAGCTGTGATGCTAAGGCACTCTACCCAGGGCAACAGCTTGAGGTTGTCTTGGAAAAAAAAAAAAAAAAAAAAAAAAAGTAGACGAGGGTATCAGAGGCTGGGAAGGGCAGGCAGGGAGAAAGTGAACGGATAGGGAATTTTTTAAAAAAAGCTACAAAGTTACAGTTAGATAGGAGGAATAAGTTCTATTATTCTATATAACACTGTGGGATGACTACAGTTAACAATACATTATACAGTTTCAAATAGCTAAAAGGATATTGAATGTCTCCAACACAATGATGTTTGAGATGGATATGCTACCTATCCTGATCTAACCACTACACATTATATCTACTGCAATAACACTAAGTACTCCATAAATGTGTCAATTAAAAACAAATTTTTATAAAGTAGTAACTAAAGAAAAAAAAAAGAGGGCAAATATAGTGGTGCTATTTCATTCAACAAAGCACATGGTTTGTAAATTTTTGCAGGAATATTTTAATAGTAGTGCAAAAATATACTGTGATTGTATTTTTTCTAAAGGGAAACAAATGGTGATCCTTTAAAATCTCTAAAAGTGCAGGGTCTTAAAATACATTTAAATTGTTTCTGAACAAAAAAGAAACTTTTTGCAACGTCAAGCATTGTGAAATCATAAGAAAAACATTATACTCATAAATTTTTAAACTACAGTTAAAAAAATGACCTAAAGGGGAAATGTATCCATTAGAGATTATGTAACAAAGCAAAAAGAGCTTCTCTGCTCTCTTGTGATGAGAATGCAGAAGAAGCTGAGGTACTTCCTATGTAATGATTTACATTTTCTAAGTGACTAGATGGTCAGTTTATTTGGTATAGTGTATGGGTAAATGTGTTAAGAACAGAGGCTTACAGTAACTCAGCATAATGTATCTGAAATTGCTACTATAAAGAAACACAACTGAGTTTTGTAATAGTGATACTGTATCTTGGGACCCTGATAGACTCACTTATTAGTTCAAATAGCTTTCTTTTTTTTCCCTTATTTATTTATTTATTTGAGATAGGGTCTTGCTCTGTCACTCAGGCTAGAATCACAACTTGGAACTCCTGGGCTCAGGTCATCTTCCCAACTAAGCATCCTGGGTGGTTAGCTGGGACCACAAGCACCACTCTAAGCTAATTAAAAAAAAATTTTTTTTTAAAAGACAGGATTGCACTATGTTGCCCAGGTTGGTCTTGAACTCCTGGGCTCAAGTGATCTTTCCACCTCAGCTTCCCAAAATACTGAGATTATTGGCATGAGCCACCCACCACCTCTGATCTTAGTAGCTGGATAAGGTAAAGAGACTTTGGAACGTACTTTTTTTTTTTTTTTTTTTTAGACAGAGTCTCACCATGTTACCCTGAGTCAAGTACCATGGTGTCATAGCTCACATCAACCTCAAACTCTTGGCTTAAGCCATTCTCTTGCCTCAGCCTCCGAAGTAGCAAGGGCTACAGGTACCAGCCACAACGCCCAGCTATTTTTTTGTTGCAGTTGTCATTGTTGCCTAGCTGGCTCAAGCTGAGTTCGAACCAGCCAGCATGGGTGTATGTGGCCGGCGCCTTAACCACTGTGCTACGGACGCCAAACCATGGGACTTTCTACATAAGTAATCGGGTTGTCTGTAAACAAGGACAATTAGTAATGCTCTCTTTTAAATCTGTAGGTCTTGTTTCATTTGCTTGCCTTTTTCTCTGGCTAGGACTTCCAGTACAATGTTGAATACAAACAGTGAGAATTTTTTCATATGTTTGTAGGCTGTATGCCTGTCTTCTTCAGAGAAGTTTCTCTTCAAGTCCCTTGCCCAGCCTGCAATGGTGGATCACTTGTTCTTTTCTTGCTTATATGTTTGAGTTCTCTGTGGATTCTGGTTATTAAACCTTTGTCAGAAACATAACCTGCAAATATCTTCTCCCATTCTGATGGCTGTTTGCTTACTTTACTTACTGTGTCCTTGGCTGTGCAGAAGCTTATTAGTTTGATCAGGTCCTAGTTGTGTATTTTTGAAGCTGCTTCAATTGCCCGGGGGGTCCTCTTCATAAAATGCTCACCCAGACGGATTTCTTCAAGGGTTTTCCCTGCACTCGGTTCTAGTATTTTTATAGTTTCATGTATAAGTGTAAATCTTTAATCCAGTGAGGGTCTATCTCTTAGTTAATGGTGAAATGTGTGGGTCCAGTTTCAGTCTTCTACAGGTCGCCAGCCAGTTCACCCACCAGCATTTCTTAAATAGGGCATCTTTTCCCCACTGAATGTTTTTAATTGGCTTGTCAAAGGTCAAATAATGGTAAGTAGATGGGTTAATCTCTTGGTTCTCTTTTCTGTTCCATACATCTACCTCTCTGTTTTTGTGCCAGTACCATGTTGTTTTGATCACTATTGATATATAGGATAGTCTGAGGTCTGGTAGCGTGATTTCTCCTGCTTTGTTTTTATTTCTGAGTAATGTCTTGGCTATTGGAGTATTTTTCTGATTCCATATAAAATGAAGTATTATTTTTTTGAGATCTTTAAAGTATGACAGTGGAGCTTTAATAGGGATTGCATTAAAATTGTATATTGCTTTGGGTAGTATAGACATTTTAACAATGTTGATTCTTCCCAGCTATGAGCATGGTATGTTTTTTCATTTGTTAACATCTTCAGCTATTTTTTTTCTTAGAGTTTGATAGTTCTCTTTATAGAGATCTTTCACGTCCTTTGTTAAGTAAAATCCCAAATATTTCATTTCCTTTGGCACGACTGTGAATAGAATAGTGTCCTTGACTGTTTCTTCAGCTTGACTATTGTTGGTATATATAAAAGCTACTGATTTATGAATGTTGATTTTGTAATCTGAGACGCTGCTGTATTTCTTGATCACTTCTAAGAGTTTTATGGTAGAATTCCTGGTATTTTCCAGTTATACAATCATATCATCTGCGAAGAGCAACAGTTTGATCTCCTTTGACCCTATATGGATACCCTTGATTGCCTTTTTCTTCCCTAATTGCAATGGCTAAAACTTCCATTACAATGTTAAAGAGCAGTGGAGACAATGGGCAGCCTTGTCTGGTTCCTGATCTGAGTGAAAATGATTTCAATTTAAGTCCATTCAATACGATATTGGCTGTGGGTTTCCTATAGATGGCCTCTGTCAGTTTAAAAAATGTCCCTTCTATACCAATTTTCTTATGTGTTCTGATCATGAAAGGATGCTGGATAGTATTAAAAGCGTTTTCTGCATTAATTGAGAGAATCATATGGTCTTTGTTTTTTAATTTATGTGCTGAATTATATTTATAGATTTAGGTATAAAAAAACCAGTAAGATTTAGTGAAAAAGCCTGAAAATCACTACCTCAGCTAGCTGATCAAGTTTCACATCAACAGTAATGAGTTGTGTTAATAGTATGTACCCTTGCTATGATGTGATAAAAATGGTACTTTACCTCTGTGATTTTTCTCCATCAACTCCATGACCCAGTCTAATTATGAGAAAAACATCAGACAGATCCCAGCTGAGGGACATTCTATGAAATACCTGAGCAGTACTATACAGGTGACCAAAGCAACAATAGTTTGAAAACTTGTCACAGTCAAGAGGAGCCTAAGGAGACAGAATGATTAAATGGGATGTGGTATCCTGGCTGGGACCCTGGGACAGGGCAAGGAAATTAGATAAAAACTAAGAAAATCTGAGTAAATAATGAACTTCAGTTAATACTAGTGTATTAATTTTAACAAATGTATCAGGCTAACGTAAGATTTAATAATAAGGAAAACTAGGTATGAGATATGTTGAAACTCTGTATATCTTTGTAATTCTTTTTATAAGTCTCAAACTATTACAAAATAAAAAGTTTACTTTCACTTTAAAAAAAAAAAAAAAAAAAGATGTAATAGGTTTTACCAGGGGAGTTTTTAAAAGTGACATGTAGTATTTTAAAATATGGCCCCAAAATTCTTGACACCTTTTCTACCAAGAGGGGGTTGAATGTTTCTTTTTCTTGAACCTGGAATCTGTGACTTCTCAAACAATAAAATATGGAGGAAGTATCATGGTGACAAACTCTGAACTCTGGCCTCAGTAAACTGGCAGCATCCACTCCGTAAGTCTCTTGGGATACTCTCTTGGGACCCAGACACCGTATCAAGAAGAAGCCTGGTGACCCATAGAGAGAACCAAGAGAAGATGAATGGGGTTCTTTACTCTTAGCCCCAGCTGAGCTCCTCGCCCACAAACAGTGCCAGTTTGCCAGCCATGTGTACGGACGCTCTTGAATGTGAAATGTGTCCAGCCACGTGAAGCAGAAACTTCCACAAGCTCCCCTCAAATTACAGACTCAGAAACTAAACAAATGACTGTTGTTTTAATCCGTGAGACTTTAACTTTCTTTTCCGTGCAGGAACAGTTAACCAGAAAATGAAATTTTTGTGCAGTGGCCTTCCCTTTGTGTATCTGGGCATGAGTATATGCATGTCTGTGTGTTTTATATGCAATCATGTTTGTGCACAAGGAGACTTTTTAATGTAATGTATACTTCCAAAAAGTTGTTTCCTACTTAAAGAACCTGAGACCTGTCGTCATGCTCAGGCAATGGCCTGAAGTAGACACTAGCATCTGAACTAGTCTGCTATAAAAGAAACGAGAGCCAAGGAAGAAAGAAAGTTCAAGAACCTACACTTTGCAGTAACTGTATCATTAGCCTAAGCTGAAGACATCGCTGTTGATTAATCAAACCATACTAATTTTATCAAGAATGGTTTTTTATACTATTTTCCTCCCTTCCAATTAATGATAAAATAAAAAGCTGGTTGTGATCACAGTATTTAACCAACTTCTGTTTGATTATATAAACTTAATACGTATATTACTGGTGCACTTTGAAGGAGGGTTACCTCAAGGTTGTTCTCTCTTCAGTGGTTGTTTTCTATTCAGTGGTAAAGTTCCTCTTTTTTTTAAAGGGTCATGTAGTCAAATTCAAGTTAGAATTTATCCTGTTAAAGTTCCTCTCCATAAGCCTCACTAAGATGTTGCTGCTATAACAAGTGACTCAAGTTGGCAACCACCTGACAACATTCTAGGTAGCTACCTGGCCAGAGGGATTCAGAGTTCAGGGGTACCTACAAATATATATACACATGTATAAAAAACGACAACAACAATAAAAAATATATATGTGTGTTCTTTTATATATATGTTCTTTTTTTAGTAGTCTATCCCTGATGCCTGAAATTTCCCTTTTGTAAATAAAGAGCAAATTAAACAATTGTGTGATTTAACCCTTAACATGAGCTGGTTTCTTTTATCAGCTTCCCTTTTATCTGAAAGCTAGCTCAGAGTTTGTCTGGACAGCAAGGAAGGAATTGCTGTGGAGCCCCTGTCTTCAGAAAATCAGGTGCTGAGCATGGTACAAAGGTTTTAAGTCAACTTCTATAATTTTGTCTGTATGAGCTTGCTGCTGTAAATCGGAGTCAATGAAAACTCACGGATGTGTTCAACGGGATTTTTATCCTGTTGGTAGCATTTGACACTCAGGGAAGCATATTCAGGTTTTCTTCCCACTAGGGGAGCACTTAGCACATTACTGCTCCAGTGTCCTTTCAGCCTCCAAGTGTGAACGAGCTGCCCTGAGTACCCACTTATGACTTACAGCCAGCTAGTGATTTAAGCAAGGGAGAGAATTGCTCTTAAGCTTCCTTAGAACCCTCATTATTATTTAAAAGTGAGGTTTGTGCAAGTCCATGATCAAATTCTCCAGACCATGACTTTGTTTTCTGCTCCCACAGTGACCTGTCAGCTGCTGCCCAGTGCTGTCTTGAAATACACACCATTGGCGGCCATTGTCCTGCTCCAATTTGAATTAGTGTTAGGATAATCCTGCAATCCCTGATGATCGATGTTCTACGATTTTTATAGGTATCCCTCCTCTGCATAAATATTTCCTCATCTGCTTCCTTGCTCTGCCCTAGAGGTACATAACCATTTCCTAATGGCTTTAGAAAGAAACGTTTTTTTTTTTTTTTCCATCTCTATTAAGATGTTTCTGCAGCACGAGGTGGGAAGCAGAGGCTGTTTCTGTCTTTATTATTTCCTTCAGTCTGTTATGAATATATACACATCCCTACCCCATAGATTTAGTCCTGTATATTAACAATCTCCTGACAATCCAGTGGAAAACAGACAATATTTTGCCAAAGTAAGGAGAAATAAAAGCTTTATAGTTAGATGCCTATGTGCCAAATACTTACTACTGTTTTAAAATATGGCCTCAAAATTCTGGATGCCTTTTCTATTAAGATGTAGTTGAATGCTTCTTCTTCTTGAACCTGGGATCTGTGACTTCTCAACTAATAAAATATGGAGGAAGTATCATGGTGACAAATTCTAACCTCTGGCCTCAGTAAACGCAGCATCCAGTCCCTGGGTCTCTTAGACCCAGGCACCCAAGGGTCTTTGAGTGTGTGTGTGTAACATTTTCATTTAAGTACATTTTGAAATAACAATTCTGATGTTATTGCTGGATAAATTTATGTCAATTCAAGACTTTTGAGGGAACTTTATAAAAGATGACCAAAATGAGCAGACCAGCTGTATTTAGGAGTCCTCCTTTCTAAGCAACTCACCGTACAGGGTGTGGAAGAGTTTTAGATTATTGGAAACAATGACAACAACAAAAAATTTAGGCTGCATTAGCTGTATTCTAATGCACATTATGTTACAATAGCTGCTGACAACGTGAAACCTAGTTTTAGGAGAGGAAAGGAAACCAATGAAGAAAAAAAAGGAACTAGCATTTTTACCTTTAATGTTGCCAGTGCTATCCTTAAGCTTGCTACCCAAAATATTATTATCGGTGTTAAGTGCTCCATCTTGCAGATGAAAAGCTGAACTTCAGCCAGGTTAAGAATCTTGCCCACGTTCACACTGATGATAAATTTTTGTCCCACGATTTTAATCCTGATCTCTCATTACAATCTAAGGTTTTTAAATAACAGCATATAAAGAGTCAACCAGAAACAAGAAGGAATGAACAAAAATTGCAGAATTTTTACATTAGGACTTCAAAGTTTCAAAAGCATGGGCAAAGCATTCTAAGGCTTAGTGGAAAGGCAAATAATTTAGAAAAGAGTGAACATGTATTAACTTTTGCTAAAAGTGATGGGTTGGGAAAAGGAACAATCAAACAAGAACATAAACAGCCACCGTTAACCGCTGAAAGGTCAGGTTAGAGACTGCTTGATGATAGCTGAGCAGAGTAGAATGTTCCCCTATCAACCCTGGAATCTAAATGCTCTCAAATCCATGCATTCTGGCATCTTTTCTCCATACAAAGTATTCTCCCCTCTTTTTTAAAAATTATTGTAATTGACCAAAAAAAGTGTTGTTGTTGTTGTTGTTTTTAATTGGAAAGGTGGAGTATATCAAAGTGAATATCGTATGTTTTAAAATGAGGTATTTTTAAGATTATTAGTTGGATTTCTGACCTTTCGTATTTAGGTTTGGAATGAATGAATGAATAAAAACAATCATTTCAAACAATATTTCTGGGCCAATAATGTATTTCTTGAGATTTTATTTGGGGGGATTGGGGGGTAGAAAAAGGTAGATAAGAAGTTCATATTGAAAACAAAGTATCTTTTTTCAATTTTTTTGCAGTACTTTTTTTTTTTTTTTTGGCCAGGGCCAGGTTTGAACCCACCACCTCTGCTATATGGAGCCAGCACCCTACTCCTTTGAGCCACAGGCGCCACCCTGTACATAGTATCTTTAGAAAGTTTGGACCCCTAGAGTTTGAAAAAGCTCTTGCAAATTTTGGAGTTTGGAAGCTACATGGGTCTTTATACAAAAGCTAGAAGAAAAATGTTTAAGACATATTTTGGTAAGAATGAGTTGACAATATTTGTCAAGGAAAAGAGTAAAACCTCATGACTTGTACTGCACAGCTGTTCCCTTATCCTCATGAAGAGTAATAAAACAAAGAAAGTTTTGAGTAAAGCAAGAACTCCTGGATGCGAACGTAAACTTCCAGACCATCAGAGTGATGAGATACTATAGTTCATCTAGAAACATAGCAGTGTGTGACCTGCTGCATAGTAAATGTGAAGTATTAAATATTTAAGTAATTCTGTTAAGAGATAAATGGTTAATAAAATGAATGAGTCACAGTAAAGTCACTCTCTGTCAGAATAAATGCTTTCACCCAATGTGCATGCCAGTGGCCCTCTAAAAGATGTAACTTACATTATTTCCTAAATAAATAGTTCTATTTGAAACAACCTTAACCTCAAAAGTCCCAAGCTGTGGTAATTCTTCTTTTTCCAAGTGTCTAAGTAATCATTTGTTTGCCACATTTGCTGCTTCTATTCTGATTGATGATTTAGACCTATCCCTTGATTGTTTTTCTACTTATAACTTCCTTGTACTTTTTCATACCTGTCAGAAGTTTGTCTTTGGAACTTCTTTTTCTCTCCTTCTTTTTCTCTTCTTTATATCTCAATCCTACACACCACACTGCACTCTCCATGTAGCAAAATTTCCTGTAATGGAAGGCCCTGGAATGAAGGCTGACCTCACATCAAAACGGCATCAGCATCTCTACAGATACAACACGGGGATTTCATCATATGCAAGGTAGTTATGGAGCATTCCAGGTGTTTTGGGTCCTAGTGACGACCCATGTGTGTTAGGCACGATTCACCACCTGCTCTGCCACCCACTCAGTTCAGTTTCAGGACTCCTTTTTATAGTATGTCTACTTTATTGTTCCTCATGGAACTTCCTCGGCAAAATCCCCATAGATCACATTGCAAATGTTGTAATTCTCTAAGAGCTACAGCACTCAGAGCTCAAATGACCTCCACGAGGTCACATAGTGACTGCTTCCAGCTACACAAACACTTGGTACCATATCTTCCTGAATTTATGCAATGTATTTAAAAAAAAAAAAAATGCATGTATGTTTTAGCTCTGTATGTGGGCTCTCCATAGTGGCAGCAGGAAACTGATAAAACAACACGTTTATATAATATCGTTTACCCCGAGCTATTTCACAACACAATCAGGAGAATGGGTCCAATGGTTCACACCCTCTTTCAGACAATTCCCCCCCCCCCGTAAAAAAAAATGTAGAATAAAGGAGAATTTTGTTTTGTGATTTTTTTTTTCCACTAGTGACAAGAGTATCTACAGGAATTATAATGAATTTAAGGAGCCAGGAAGTCCCCTGGATTGTAAACACAAGACAGTAACTTTCATTTACTTGATTCCTTAAGCTCTACAAATCTACCCTAATTTCTCCCCAAAAGTTTATGTCAAGATGAAGCTAGCATGATCACCTGTCAGGACACACTCTGTGACTATTAGTATTCACTTCACTGGAATGAAACATTTTTCCTTCTAATAGTATCATGAGGATGAGGATTCATAACCAGGCCAACTCTGAACTGTACCTGCCCTGCGTACTCCAGTTCCACCTCCAGGGGTCCCTCAGTGCCACTCCATCAAACTGCAGCTGGGTTCTTGCTTCCCCTTCTTCTGCGTTATTGAGAATCTCAGCACTTTTTGGTTTTCTGCGTTTTTACAGTTTCTGATTTTCTATAATACTTTAATTGCCGGTATAGATTTTCCTATATCCATTTTTTAGTACATTCAAATTCTACTAACATGGCATACACTTTTTCTAGTTATTTCTTTACCTACTACATTTGTTCCTGCTTTGCTTCAATTTATTTTCCTTCTCATTAACTCTGACTAGTACTTAGTATATACCAGGCATTCTTCATGGTTGAGAGTGCACAGTTATAAGCAAAAGAAAGTTACAATTCCCATAAAACATTCTAGCAGAGGTAGAGATAATGAACAAGAAAAAAAAAAAAGAAAGAAAAGAAAGAAAGAAAGAAGGAAAGAAAGAAAGAAAGAAAGAAAGAAAGAAAGAAAGAAAGAAAGAGTAATTGACAATTAAAATTTAAATCTCTATAAAGGAAACTAAGGCATTACTTTTGGGTATCCAACCAGCAGCCCAGCCTCATTGATTTTGTGAGTACTTTTTAGCTCACCTGTGGTGTGTGGTATCACAAAAACCACACACAGACCTTCTCTTTTTGCTGATGATCTTTCTTTTATGTTTGTGTGTTTACCAAGTGGTCCAAGACAACTCTTTTCAATAAATAGCAGAAAAGAAAAAGGTTGAATGCCACTGACAGGCCTGAAGTATGGCAAGAACTAAGCTGTATAAAAAGCTAACCCTAGCTCAGACAGAGACGTGTTAGGCCATGGTGAGAGGAGAGAAAAAAAAGTATTGCATTAATAAAATAATAAGACGATAGGAGGCCAATAATATGACATAAAATACTTGATAGGAATTAAAAATATGACACTGAAAAAGGGAGAGGATGGAAATCAAGAAGAACACCTACCTCAAAATTAGAACAAAACAATGGATTCTGAAAATAAAAGAGAATATTTTTAAAATGAAAAGATTATTTAATATTTCCAATATTTAATTAATAGACATTAATGAATGTTAGACTGATAAAAACAAGTGGAAGAAAATGATCAAAGAAATAATACAACAATGTATCCCATAAATAATAGACCTGTGTCTCCAAGAGGGTCCTGCACAATTGGTCAAGAAAGTAAGAAATTCTACATCAAGTCATACTATGTAAGAGTTTCAGAAAGTCAAGGATGAAGATAAGTTTCTAAAATTATTAGCGTACAAAAGGTTCCATACAAAGGAATAAGAATCACAAAACCATGAAAATTCTCAATAATAGCAGCCAGAAAACCATGGAGTAATGCCATCATTCCAAAAGAACAAGGCTTTCAATTTAGAATTCTCCATTTAGCTTAGTTATGAATTAATTGGGATGGCAGAATAAACAGTATCTCTATTTATTTTTAGAGAGGACCACAGTATCTCTATTTATTTTTATGTAAGCCATCAGCACAATTTGATCTTCCCATTAGGTTAAAAAATAAAAATATGTCCTTACATTGAAAGATAATTCTAAGTCAGAATTCAGGGTTCAGGATACTTTTCACGCTTTTCTTGCACTCACTGAGGTTTTACGTGTTGCGTCCTAAGTATTAGTTGTACACACCCTTTTCTAACAACCCTGCTTGACAGCATAGAACTATGAAGGTGCCAACTCACACCTATCCATCAGGGAAGCATAATACAGGAAAGATCTGACAGGGATCCTCCAAGGACTGCAAATTGATATGAACACAAGTTTCCCATTAAGAACAACATGTTGTTTACTTTTATACAGAATTATCGACGTTTATAAGTGTTAAAATATTTTGCAAATAGATTATAAATTATGGATCAGATTTATAGGCCCATATTGGATCTCAAAGGACCTAGAAGTACTTTGGAAATGGAAGAAATGTTTCTGTTGTTCGTCTCTGCCCACCCTTCTACCTCCCGAATTTTGGTGAGGAATTGAATCTGCCAGGGGTAAGTTATGAAAGCATCTGTGCTCAAAGGGGCCCAGTTAGGCTTTGGTGAGTTACACAGGAAAAACAAGACATGAGCAGCCTTTGAGTTTCACGTTCCTGCGGCTTCCCATGCTGATCTGGACCTCAAACAGCTACCGGGATGCTGCAGCATTCTGGGGATTGTAATAGAACAAAAATAAAGCTCTTTAGGTTTCAAAGGAATTACACGTTAATGTTCAGTACATCCCATTTTTCAGATGAAGAGAAGTAAGTGCTAAATAACTTACCCACGATCACACACAGTTTGTGACAAAAAGACTTTTCAAGCCCTGACTTCCTCACAATTGAATATTCATCAAAATGAGATGATGCACAGCCCATTTCAATAATATGTATGCCTGTTTGTTCCACATGGAGTCTATAGTACTTAGTATAGTATAGAATCATGCCATTTGGAAATGGCTTTAGTCTGTTGCTGAATCATTCTTTTCTACAAAAGATTAAAATGAAATTAAATATTGGTAAGACAAAGAGGCGGTGTAGCAATGATTAAGAAAATGATATTTACATTTAATTCCCAGGAGCACATTTACTATGTGGATGTCACTGGTGTAGGATTTCAACTCTGCATGTTTTACATTGTTTTGATTTTCTGTGAAATGGAAATTAGTAGCATAAATGAGTTTGCTGGTGAGGATGAAGTGAGTAAAGATGTGAATCATTTAATGTAATGTCTGTGCATAGAAGGCACCAAATAAATGTTAATATTGGGCTTGGTGCCCATAACTCAGTGGGTAGGGCGCCAGCCACAAACACCAGGGTTGGCAAGTTTGAACCCAGCCCAGGGCTGCCAAACAACAATGACAACTACAAGCAAAAAATAGCTGGGTCTTGTGTCAGGCACCTATAGTCCCAGCTACTTGAGAGGCTAAGGCAAGAGAATCTCTTAAGACCAAGACTTTGAGGTTGCTGTGAGCTGTGATATCACAGCACTCTACCAAGGGTGACACAGTAAAACTCTGTCTGAAAAAAACCAAACAAACAAACAAAAAAAAGTTAATATTGTTATTAGGTAATTTGTTCTACTTAACTGCAAAGAGCAACCCTCTTTATTACAAGATTAGTCTGATTCTACGTATAGTTTTTTTACTGTTTAAGAAAAGCAATGTTTTAAAGTCAGAAAATAAGGCAGTTCATGGCAAAATGATTCCTGGCTGATGTGTGTGCCCTAGAGGTGCTGAGGTTTGTTGTATCATAAATAATACTGTTCAGTTATCCCTCCTGAGTTTCTGCAGCATGGCAAAGGTAATAATGTGTAACTGATGGAATTTAAAACAAAGCATTATTAAAATATTTGTTCAGTGACCCCTTTGCTCCTTACCTTTTGCCTTCTTGCGGCTGTTAACACTCTGGTGCAATCTCCATCTGTCTTATACATTTCTTTCACTTCCATTTACAATGTCCCTTTAATTGATTCAAGACTCCTATTTTATTTTCTTCCTTGAACTAAGAAAAGATATGCAGTGGTGCTTATTAGGTAGTTTATATCTTAGGTTGAAAGAACCAAGCCCGAAGAAAGCAATGAGTAGATCTCTCATTAAAAAGGAAATAACACACTAGTCAGCTTCTCCTGGCGTATGAATTACAATGAGTACTTTGGAAGACCTTTGTATTTTCCCACCTAGCAGGTGCCATATGGTAAAATCCTTCTTTGGTACTAAAGGATGCTTTTGCCTATGTGGGATGCTAAATCTATCCCTAGTATTTTATTCCTGACAACTGAGAATGCTGAGACAGTCTATAATCCTATTTACATATTTACGATATTGTCAGGTTATAATTCACAGATTGGAAAATTTTAGATGAGAACAGCGAAGGAAGACAGAAACAAGAAAGCATATTTTTAGAGGAAAATATGCTTAAAGGAACAAGAAAAAGTATCTTTTCGTGATCCAAGGATTCAGGATGACTCAGAACATTCTCATAATAACAGTTCCTTTCCTCAAAAAAAAAAAAAAGAATTCAAGGTACCTCAGAGAACTGAAATCTTGCTTTGTCAGGATCTGTGTCAGAGAATATTGTAGGAATGAGTGGGGACCTGCTATGATTACCAGGCACACGAATATTCCCAATTCTAGATTTGTGATGTGAAGAATAAGATCCAGGAACAGCCTTCTAGGCAAAGAATACTTTCTTAGGAATACAATTAGTTTTATAAAATTAAGAATAACAGTTCTCAAACCTTCTTTTGGATGGAGAAAAGATTTACAGAAATTATAAAATATGCCCTATTTCCAAATTTGATATCACCTGTGATTTAATCTTTTTTTTGAGCAAAAGGGTAAATAGCCCATACAAGTTAGCACTTCATGACCAGAGGAGGGCAATGGAAAGGAAACAGTTCAAAAGAAACTGACATCAAGGAAGACAAGGGATTCTCAAAGTTGCACATGTAAAACAATGTCCAACTGAACAAAAACAATAAATAAATACTGAGTTAAAAAGGAAGAAGAGAAATCAGCCTGTGCTGGCATGAAGAGCAGTCAGAAATTCATAACCAGGAGGGTTAATACTGTGGCTTACATGAATATCTATATTAAAAAATGGCACACCATCTTATAAGAATGAATGATTCTCATTTAAATTGCTCAACTTTTCTAACATGGGCAAACATTAACAGTGACTCATCTCTTCTTCCCCGGGTTAATCAACACCAACAATTGCACACAGTGATCTGAGAACAATGCAGGTGTTTGGGTGAGTGATTGGGAAACATGGGACTTCATCACTGAGTGGATGAGTTGCTACCAGGCACAAAATTACCTGATGTTAGGCTAATGCACTGAATAACGTCTATTTTCAGGTTGGAGACAATAAAACTATAATTCTGGCTAATGATTGATATAAATAAGATTTTGAGATATTGGCAAAACCTCTAATGGGGTCTATAAAAACACTCGATTCCTAGTGGCACCTCCACAGCTCCTGCTAGTACAACCATGACTTGTTGACTAAGTTCAGGATGAGAGGAAATGGTCCATTTCAATTACAGCTTGGTCAAAATCCACCAAATTCCAAGTCCTTCAAATCTATTCATGAACTTCATGGGGGTAACTGGATCCTAAGTTAAGAACTTCTACTTAATGGGTATTACCTCACTGAATCTCTACATGATCTTTGTGAAGAATCATCAATGTTTAACTTATGAGAAAGCCAAGGGGCAGGTGGTTAGAGTCTTTTCTCCCATATAACATAACAGATAAATTGTGAAGCCGGGATCTAAACAGAGGAAAACTACCTCAATATATTTTCTTTCTTTCTTTTCTTTTATTTTGATCTAAATTCTTATGCATTTTGTGCATGTACATAGTTCTATAACTATGTTGTACTCTCTATCAGGCCATAGGCCACACCCATAAAGCTTTCATTGCTATTCTATAAAACATTAATATTTGGTAGATCAATTCTCTGTCAATATCATACACATGTTTATAATATCTATACTAATTATCTGAATTGATGGGGCATTTTAAAAATCTATGTTAATCTAAGTATAATCTCACTGCATTGTAATCTTTGTGCAGGTGGAGGATCTTACCTCAGTGTTGACACCTATTGACTCATGAGGGTCATGGTGGCTGAAGGCTGAGGTGGCTGTGGCAATTTCTTAAAATAAGACAACAATAAAGTTGGCTAAATTAATTGAACTTTCTTTTCACAAAAGACTTCTCTGTATTACATAATGCCGTCTGATAGCATTTTACCCAGAGTAGAAGCACTTTCAAAATTAGTCTGAATTTTGAGACATTTACATAGTCATTGTTTTGTCAACTAAGTTTAGGTAAAATTATAAATCCTTAGTTGTTATTTCAACAATGTTCAAAGCATCATCACCAGGACTAGATTTCATCTAAGGAAACTACTTTCTTTGCTCATCCATAAGAAGCAACTCTTTATCCATTCAAGCTTGATCATGAGGTTGTAAGCAATACAGTCCTATTTTCAGAATCCACTTTTAATTCTAGTTCTCTTACTTTTTCCACCACATCATGCTCTACTGAAGTCTCAAATCTATCAAAGTTCATACATGAGTATTGGAATAAATATTTTCCAAACTATCATAAATGTTAATAATTTAACCTCATCCCATGAATCACAAATGGGATCTGGCGTGACAAATTTTTCCAAAAAGATTTTCAATTTACTTTGCCCACATTTGTCATAGGAATTACTATATATGGCACTTGAAGACTTACAAAATTTATTTTAAGATAATAGAACTTGAAAGTTAATATTACTCCTTGACCTATGGATTGCAGAATGGATGTTGTATTACCATTTTTAATGACCATATTTTGAAAGAAATCTCTTTTTTTCTTCTGAGCAGTAGATCTTAACAGTGGACTTAAAATATTCAGCCAGCAGGCTATAAACAGATTCACTGTCAACGAGGCTTTGTTGTTCAACTTCATTTATAGAATATAAATGAAAAGTAGAAGTAGCATCATTTTTAAGGGTTCTGAGATTTTTGAATGATTAACATGATCAACTTAAAAGTCAAGGCTGTCCAAGTGGGGAAAGAAGAGATAAAACTATCACTTTTTTGCTGATGATATTATCTTATATCTAGAAAACCCAAAGATTCAATCAAGAAACTCCCAGAATTAACTTAAAAAAAATCAGCAAAGTCCCAGATTACATAATCAATATACACAAAATCAGTAGCTTTTATATATGCCTATAAAAGCCATGCTGAGAATCAAATCAAAGATGCAAAACCTTTCACAATAGCAACAAAGTAAATAAAATACCTAGCAATATATTTAATTAATAAGGAGAAAGACCTCTACAGAGAGAACTACAAAACACTGGACAAAGAAAACACAGAGGATGCAGACAGATGGAAAAACATCATGCTCATAAGTTGTAATAATCAACATTGTTAAACTGTCTGTACTATTCAAAGTGATCTTCAGATTAAATTCAACCCCCATTAAAATATCAACGTCTTTTTTCACCAATTTAGAAAAATATAGTTCTACACTTCCTATGGAACTAGAAAAAAATAGCCAATGCAAGTCATGTCATAAGAACAAATTGGGAGGAATTAAAGAAAAAAAAAAAGGAAATAGCCAATGTAACCTTTGTAATAAGAACAAGTTGTGAGGCATCACCTTACCAGACTTCAAGCTACACTACAAGGCCATAGTAACCATAAAAACCATATTACTGACACAAAATCAGAGACCTAGATCTATGGATCAGAGAAAAGAACCAAAAAATGAAACCATTCTCACATTCCCATCTGATTTTTAATAAAGCAGACAAAAATATACACTGGGGAAAAGAATCCCTATTCAATAAATGGTGCTGAATAAACCTGGATAGTCACACATAAAAGACTATAACAGGATCACAATGCTCACCACTCACAAAAATTAATTCACAATAGATATTAAACTTCCCAACCTAAGTCATGAAACTGTAAGAATTCTAGAATAAAATGTTGGAAATACTCTTATAGACACTGTTGTATACAAAGAATTTATGAAGAGGATGCCAAAAGTAATCACATCAACAAAAATAAATAAATGGGACCTGATCAAATTAAAAAATTTTTGCAGAGCCAAGGATACGGTATTTCAGTAGAGAACATAGACAACCTACAGAATGGGAGAAAATGAGGACTGATAACCATAATTACAAAGAACTCAAGCAAATTAGCAAAAAAAAATCAAACAACCCCATTAAAAAGTGGACAAAAGACATGAACAGAAACTTTTTTTTTTTTTGCAGTTTTTGGCCAGGGCTGTGTTTGAACCCACCACCTCATGCATATGGGGCCAGCGCCCTACTCTGTTGAGCCACAGGCACCGTCCATAAACAGAAACTTTTCAAATGAATAAAGACTACTGGCCAACAAACACATGCAAAAAACAAAACCAAACAAACAAACAAAAAAACCTCAACATCTCTGATCATCAGGGAATTGCAAATTAAAATCACGATGAGATATCTCATAACGCCATTGAGAATGGGCCTTAGCAAAACTTCTCAAAATGACAGATGCTGGCATAGACGTGGAGAGAAAGAACACTGATACACTCCTGCTGGGACTGCAAACTAATACAACCTCCATGGAAAAATAGTCTACCTCAAAAAACTAAAAATTGACCTACCATTTGATCCAGCAATCTCTGTACTAGATATTTGCCCCAAAGAATACAAAATATTTTATACATAAGACACTTGCACTCAAATGTTTCTAGCAGCAAAATTTACAATTGCAAAGATGTATAAACAACCCAAGTGCCCATCAATTCATGAGTGGATTAATAAATGTAGTACGTGTATACTGGGGACTACTACTCAGTCCTAAAAGCATGGTGAACTAGTATCTGGATGGAACTAGAGACCATTCTTCTAAGTGAAGTAGTCCAAGAATAGAAAACAAACACTGCATGTAGTCAGTACCAAATTAGCACTACTTAAATAGCACTGACATGCACATATGGAAGTAAACCTAAATGAAAATGAAGGCAGTGAGAGGGGGCAGGTGGGGATTAGTAAATTCATACCTAACAGGCACAGTGCACACTTTTTGAGTGAATGGCAAACTTATAACTTTGACTTAAAGCATACAAAAGCAAATTATGTAAGCAAAACATGTGCACCCCTGTGATATTCTGAATTTTAAAAACAAAGACTTCTCCTTTGTATTCACAACTTAGGTGTTTGGTGCAAGAGACCTGCTTTTGCCCAGTTTGGGTTTATGATATGCCTTTCATTTCTAGCTCTTGATTAATACTGAGAGACTTGCCACTCTTCATTTGAACATTTAGAGGGCATGGTAGGGTCATTGATTGGCCTAATTTCAATATCGTTGGTTCTCAGAGAATGGAAGGATGGAGAATAGGGAGAAACAAAGGAAAGGCAGGTCTGTGTAGCGTTCAGAACACATACAGCATTTATCCATCGTGTCTGTCATATTGCATGAACATGGTTTGTCAAATTGTATGAACAATTACAACAGCAAGTTTAAAGATCGCTGATCACCCATCCTTATGACACATATAATAAAAATGTTTGAAATATCATGAGAATTGTCAAAATGTGACAGAGACACAAAGTTACCACATGCTGTTGGATAAATGGTGTTGATAAACTTTCTTATTGCAGGGTTGCCACAAACATTCCATGTATTAAAAACACAGTGCCTATGAAACGGAATCAAACGAAGCATGCTGCTACTCTGATTACAGACAATACTAACTTTTTCCTGCAATAAACATGTTAAGTCTTCATTTTTGTTAATTGATTCATCTCTTATCTTTAATACTGTAGGTCACTCACTGTTTTTAAAGGATTCTACTTCTCTCCTTTCCATGAAACTAATCTCCTGTAACTTTCCTCTAACTATTCTTCATTTTGTTAGCTTCTATTTTCCTACCCCACTGAATGTGGTTTTTGTACAAAATGTCTTTTTTGAAAGAGCTCCACCACTGTTGTGACTTTAGCTCTCCCTGTATGTTCTCATGATTTCAAATAGCATGGCATTAACCATGACCTCTCTGGAGAATATTAAACATTTATATCCACCCAACTACAGGACCTTCCCACTCTGATGCCTCGGATATTTTTTTAAAGTCAAAATGTCTAGAACAGAACTCAACATATTCCTTCCAAATAAATTTTCTTATTAAATTTCACATATTTGTTTATAGTTCCACCAATAACTCACCTACCTAGGGAAAATCGTATTTTCTTTTGAAGCCTCTCAGCTTTATCCCTATACCTAATCCAAAAATTCTACCAGCCAACCTTACTTGTAATTATGCATAAATCAGGCTGGCCATTTTGTTCTGGGTCCAATCTTGTTATTTGAATCTTCATTCTCTTTGGTTTAGAATTTTCAAATATATTACTGATAAATGTCTTCCAGTCCCTTTAAACCCCTTTTCCCCATTGTCAGTAGATTAATTTATGTAAAACATTGAGTTGATGTCACTCATCAGTTAAAATCTTTTCAAATTTACCATGTGTATGAAAATCTAAATTTTTAAACATATATATGGTGATTGTCATGGCCTCACCCCACCTGCTTTTCTTGTTTTTTCTTGTCTTATATACCTTGCGTTTTAGCAATAACAACTACTTACTAGCACTGAACACATCATGCTAAGCCATGACTACATGCCTTTGGCTAAACTCTTCCATCTTCCTTAAATAGATATAATCATGCCCATTTTTCTTCTCCTGGTAATCAACATCATGTCCTTTAAGACTCAGCTAACATGTCATCTCCTGCAGAGAGTCTTCTAACACTTCTCCCTTATTACATTAACTATAATTCATTTATTTTTCATAATATCCTATATGACCCACAATGGACATTTTGAATATTGTAACAAAAGCATTGCTTTATGTTCCTCCCTCTTTGGGGGAGGGAGGTTCTCCTAACAATATATATACCTTAGACGTGGTTTTACTCTTGTTTGTGTGGCAATAGCTTGGTAATTACCTGATGTGCAATAGAGCTCAATAAATGATGGCTGTAATGAAACATAAACAAAAAGCAATTTACATAGGTTACTTTGTTAAGATAATAGAAATATGCTTTCATAGGAAATATCTTAAAACATTTAGACACTCAAATACCTCTTGTAGCTCTTAAACTATCTGTCAATGGGTGTTTCTATTCCAGGGATTCATATATCATGAAGAAATTCCAGCTAAAGTAGAGGTAATCCTAACTCTAATAGCCCATGATTCTAATTATACTGTGACTCCCCCAAAGCCTAAGATTTAGGCACCAATAGAATGACAAATACTAAACAATTATCAGTGTGTGATGAAGATATATACAAATTTGTGTTTGGCATTGCATTTCTTTAAATCACTGATGCTAGATTCCTTCTCTAAAAACTACTGCCTGTTAATGCCTCACACATCTTTTCTAACATTAAAGGTAGTGCACAAGCTACACAAAAAGGGGTAAGAATTTGATTTATACAATCAATCAAGTAACCCCCTTCAATCTACACAAAAGAGGACATCATTGATTTTTATAACACATCAATGTATTTGAAAATAAAATTATGAGAACTCTGATTTTGATTGTTAACTTTTTATTTTTAATTAACTGAGACTTCCAAACTTAGCTATCCTCATTCTTGACCCCGAATCTTTTCTAGAGAGTGCCATATATTTTCTCCTTAGCACTCTTCCTCCCTGATTAGACTTTTTAAACACTCACCAAAGAAACTTGTGATTAATGATGGTTAGAGCTTATTGGACTTGAAGGACAAATGCTTGCTTCACCAGTTAAGGGAACGAGCTAATCAAAATGAAGAAGTACAGGGCGAGGGAGAAGAGAGAGAGAAAGAAAAGCAGTGGATCTATATGGATTCACTTCAAGTGATGAGCTGAACTGTTAACTTTCCATTTACTGCATCACAAACTTGACTCAACCTTTGTCTGTATTAAGAATAATGGAGCAGTTCTTATAAAAAAGTGTATCACTTCTCACATTAAGCCTCCCCCTTCTTATTTTTATGGCTTCTGGTTGGTATTATTCCAGCTTCTTCACAGCAAATGTTTCACAATATCTTTCCTAGATTGGAAAAAGTTTTCCACCTCCGCAGTTACAAATCCTCCTCTAACAAACCAAACTGGCTGTCTCTACGGGGACTATACTTCATACTTCAGCACGAAATTGAGACTGAACTTTTTATTTGCTGAAAAGGTGACACAATTTTCTTTTATATGGTGTTGTCTTATTCTTTGCCTTTTCAGTGACCTCCAAGGAGTGGGTGCCTCAAATATTTCAATGCAAGATTGTTTGTGAACTAGAGATGAATCAGTCTTGAAAAGGAGGCAGAAATCCTTTTTGGTGGAAGGGTGCCAGGTAACAATTCAGAGTTTGCTATGCTGATATTTGCTACACGTTTCATCAAAAAAAGGTGCACTATGGATAGAAAACCAGGCAGCTAGTGATGTAATATGGCTGGCTATATGTTCTCTCTTTCCAACTAATCTCTGCAAAACAAAAGAGGAAATGTTTAGAAAAACAAGGATAATCTTACCATTGTCTTAAGTTTTATAGATGTATAACAACACTAGTTGAAAACAAAACCATGTACTTCCTACATGATACAGAAAAAAAATTCCTAATCAAAAATTATGCCTAGATTGATTTGAAGAAGAAATTGTGTGAAAATATGGTATATTAGGACATTATATGAAAGAGGCTTTACCGTATCTGAACACTTAAGTACCCTGGGAGTTTACTTTCCTTTGCTACTTCTGTTTCTTCACAGAAGAATCATTTGACTATTTCTTTAAAATGTTTCTGGTCAGTATGTGACAGTTTACCTAGTAAATCATCACCTGTACCAAGAAGAATGGCAGCTAGAAAGTGAAACAACACAGAAAATATGAAGTAATTCGGCCATTATTACTTCCACACTTTATATTGTCAAAAATATCCTTCTCTTCCCTTAATCATCTTCGCATTTGTTCCACTTAAGAGGTCTCCAGGGGGCGATAGAGAGAACATCATAACCCCTCTCCGTGTTACTGAAGGGCTCCAAGGCAGTTATGGGAACAATGTCTGCTCTCAGATGTCTGATGCCTGTTCTATTTGGCAGATACAAAGGCTAGTAATTTTCCTTCAGCTGATTTACTGGAAGCACCTCCCTTTTCTGTTCCTTCCCCTGTTTGCACATGCATAAGCTCCCTATAGGCTCACAGTACTTTCAAATGTTTCTAGAATGTTCTTTTTGCTCTGAATATTAACCAGTGTGATGTAAGTGTTCCTAATTCTATATGAAATCAGAACATTGTACCCCACAAATGCATTAATGTATACATGATCTATGTGTTTATGATTTCATTTAAAAAAATTTTAAAGTTGGAAAAAAAAGAAGGCTTTTATAAAGTGCTTCATAATTTTTAATCCTTTTTTAAAAAAATAGGTATTTCATGTTCCAGGAAACTATTCTGTAATAGTTTTAATGTGATACAACCTAATACTTAACTGCAGTCTTTAAAAACCAATTTGACATATTCTTTTTAGGTGTATTAACTTCCATCTCATTAATAAATATTCAAGTTTCTAATCTCATTGTTGAAATTATATGATAGGTTTTTGGTTTAGCCTATTGGTTTCTGTGGTCAACTCACCTAATGTATTATACAACGTTAGATTAGAAGCTTAGAAGAAAATGCATCTCTAAGTCTGATACTAAAAGTTCTTTGAAAAGGCCCAAGAAATAGAACAACAAAAACAATGTTGTAAAAGAAAATTAAAGTGGAAGGAATGACACTACCTGATTTAAAGACTTAACAAAATGCTACAGTAATCAAGACCTTCCGGTATTGGTGAAAGGAGATACAGACCAATGGATCAAAAAGAAAGTCAAGAAACATACCCCCACACAGATGGCTAATGGATTTCTGGCAAAAGTGCAAAGGCCATTCAATAAAGAATGGTGAGTTTCGTCAATAAATGATGGTAGAACAATTGGACAACGTGTAAAAAAAATTAACCTCAACCTGAAGCTTTCTCCATATACAAAAAGTAACTCAAAATGGATCAGATCAAAATATAAAATCCGATATTACAAAACTTTTAGAGGAAAACATAGGAGACAAACGTCATCAGCAAAAAATTCTGAAAGATAATTCCAAAAGATCTTTAATAAAGGTAAAAAAAAAAAAATGATAAATTGTACTTCATCAAAATTAAAAATTTTTGCTCTATTTTGGGGTACTATAAAGGAAATTAAAGACAGGCTACAAACTAGAAGCATATATTTTGAAGGCATATATCTGATCAGAATTTATACCCAGAATGTATACATATATTCTGTTATTGAAAAACGACGGGCAAAGGACTTGAACAGAGATATCACCAAAGAGGAAATACTGATAGAAAATAAACACATGAAAAGATATTTATTGTTAAAACATCAATTTAACATTGTTGAGGAAATACAAATTACAACTCAAATGAGAATCTACTACGAGATTTCTAACAATGGCTAAAATTAAAAAATACTGATACTATTAAATGCTGATGAGAATGAGGAGCAATCAGAACTCACATAGTTTGCTGCTGGGAATGCCACGCCCTCTAAAAAGTATTATGCTACAGGGTGGTGCCTGTGGCTCAAAGGGGTAGGGCTCCGGCCCCAATATGCCAGAGGTGGTGGGTTCAAACCCAGCCATGGCCAAAAACTGCAAAAAAAAAAAATACATCAGTTTCTCATAAGGTTAAGCATGTTCTATATGACCCAGTAATCCCATACTTAGGCACTTACCTTTGAAAAATAAACATTTACACTCGTACAAAAACATATACACAAATGTTTTTAGTAACACTATAATTACCAAATGTTGGAGACACCGAGAATAGTCTGCAAATAATGACTACTTAAAAAAAAAAAAAAAAAAAAAAAAAAGGAACAAACAAACATAGCACTTAAAAACAACACACTATTGAAAAAACCAACCACACGGATAAAACCCTAGTCAAAGGCAATATGCGCAAT
>CAUYPK010015434.1:0-20759 GCA_963574355.1 Loris lydekkerianus
CATTTGACACATTTTCATCCCAATAGTCAACATAGCCTTCCTGGCATTTTCCTAGTTACCGTAGCATGACATTTACATTTCACATTTGCTGAGTTTCACCCTTACCCTTGTAAGATGCCCCGTAGGTGTGATTCCACCAATACCCCTCCCACCACCTCCCTCCCCCTCCCTCTTTTCCCTTTCCCCCTTCCCCCCATTCTTAGGTTGTAACTGGGTTATAGCTTTCATGTGAAAGCCCTAAATTATTTTCATAGTAAGGCTGAGTACATTGGGTACTTTTTCTTCCATTCTTGAGATACTTTACTAAGAAGGATATGTTCCAACTCAATGTTTACTCCGTGTTTAGAAATGGAAGCATTAGCATGATCTGAGGGTGAAGTTTTGGGCATTCTTTAATCAAAAAATGAAGCAGTGGTCATGAAAATCCTCTGTGCACAGCCTCTGTAGACTAGTTGGAACCACCACATGGTTAGTAGTTTTTCCTCCTCTTCCTTCTTCTCCTCCTTGTTCTTCTTGCGTGTGTGTGTGTGTGTGTGTGCGTGTGTGTGTGTGTTTTTTGAGACAGACAATCCGCTCCATTGCTAGAATTCAGTCACCTCAGCCCAACTCACAGTAATTTCCAGCTCCTGAGTTCAGAAGATCCTCCTGGCTCAGGAGATCCTCCTGGCTCAGCCTCCTGAGTAGCTGGGACTACAGACACCCACCACAATACCTGCCTAAGTTTTGTATTTTTTTAATAGAGAAGCTCAGGCTGGTCTTGTACTCCTGACCTCAAATGATAATCCTGCCTTGACCTTCCAGAGTGTGAGGATTACAGGTGTGACCCACCAAGCCCAGTCCAAGATTGGTGATTTTTTTTATCAGGAAATAATCCTGTTCAGTTACTGTGTTGAAACCACAAAAAGAAAAATTATGAAGTGGATGAAAATCATTAGTGGAAGAAGGGTTTCCAAAAGATTGGCTTTTCTTTAGCCTGTTAGGAGGAAAGCCTAAGGGTGGTTAGTGAGGAAGAGATGTGATGAGATGTGTCCCACTTCTCCCTTCATGGCTGGGAACAGAGCTTTGAGGTTTCTCTGGGGTCACCATGGCTAATAGGGGGATCCACTAACTCTGTTGGAGGCTTAGTATTCTGTTTCAGTTTATTTCTTAAGACAAAAAGTTAATTATGATAAAATACGGTCCTTTCATATCATACAGTTTATTGAATGCAACTGAATTCAAATCCAGCTTTCCCCAATATGTTCCTTGTATAATAAAAATATATTAACCAATACACAAACTGTTGTAGTCATTCAAAATGACTGCTGACAGTATTAGTTGAGTTTCTTTCCTTGCAATAATCATGTTACATTAAAATAAGCCAACTGGTGAAAGACTGTTATTAGACAGAAAATATATTCATAAAACTTCAAGTAGATATACAAATACAATTATAATAACCGGAGGCACTGACTAGTGATGCAAATTATACTTTTCTGTTTCAGACATACAGATTTAACACAAAGATGAGTAATCAAGCTAAGTCAAACAAAATTATTTTTTTTAATGTGGAAAAGCACTAATTTATAGCACTAAACCATTGTAAATTTTTGCAGCAAGCTTTTAAGTAACTTCTGTGTCCAGTTAAGTATTCTATGCAACTATGTGTCCTATAAATTTGGGGAAAGCATGAAACAAAAGCTTTGTTTTTTCTCTTTACTTTGAGAGAATTGATTTAATCATTTTCAAACTAGTATATCTTAGCAATGAACAAAACAGCAAATTCAAAAGGGCTTTTTTACTTAGAAATAGATATACGGATACTTAAATCTATTCAAAGCGTTAAAATAGAATTCTTAAGAATTTCTGGTAGATTATTGTTTGCTGGATGAAAAGTTAGGACTCTGTGGAGTTTCATGTGCTAATTTTGTAACTCAGATTTTTAATTCAATAATATGAAATAAAATTGATGTAGCTGCAAATCATATTATTGCAAGTGAAGACATTGTGTGACATGCTTAGAATGTAAGATATTTTTATTTCATAACAATTACTCAAAACAGTGGGTTGATGTTCTTCCTGAGAGATGCCTTGCTTGATGCATCTCTGTAGACCAGAATGGAGTGCAGCATGCATAAAAAGACTTAAATAAACAGTTTTGGTGTTATAAAAATTATGTATTGAAATCAATAAAATATTACATCATTTGTTCAACACTAACACTATTTCCAGAAAAACTGGTGAAATAAAATAGCTAGTTTATTCTGAGGGTGGTTTACCAACTATATGTCTGTATCTGTATCTTCTAAGAAAAAGGAAAGGAGATGAAGAAAAAGGAAAGGAAAGTAGAGGAAGACTAGCTTTGTTTTTGATCTGAATCATCTAACTCCATGTGTCCACGACACTTGGACAAGTGTGATGACTCGTTTAACTAGTAATTCAGATGTCACAACACATTATGACTCACATAAACCTTGTCAGTGGCGCCCATTCTGGTGATCTAATGGAACATCGTACAATAATATGCCACCTCTCGAGGAGGCCTTTTTGATCTGACTACTCCTTCGTGCCCTCTCATAGGAACTTATTGGTCCTTTTTTACATCCTTTTAATTCTTAAAACGACTTCACCGGTGTCAGTCTTCTCCACTTGTCCTTAGGTCCCATGAAAATCGGGAGAATATCTATATTGCTCATCCGTTCATACTCTGGATAATTACAATTGCTTCCTGATAATTACACTATAACATCCTATAAATATGGCCCAGAGACACTGGTAGCATAGAATAACAAACGTAGGAAACTTAGGCTGGGACGTGAAGGATGAGAGTCTTTTGCATACATACATTTATAGAATGCATAAATAAATAATAAATATAAATAAATAAATAAAGTTCAAATAAGTAAGAAAAGACTGTGTGTCTTTTTCTCATCCTAGTATATGCTTTTTAATTTGTACTGACAGACATGTTGTATCCTGTCGTAGAATTTGTGGTATATAACCCTTTAGTGTGAGAAATCATGGAAGCTGAAGAGGAGCAGGGCTGCTTTAATGTTTGCTGGGGGGTCCAGTTCCTCTATTTTGTCTCCCCTCTTTGGATTTCCTACAAACTGCTCTTCGGAGAGATTCTGTCACATCTTTTTATAGTAACCCACTGTTACATTGGAGCTTTGTTGGTGTAAAGGTAAGGTGTGGAGAAAGAGTAATATATAATTTCCCAAATAAACTTTGAACTCTGTAGTTAATTTCCCCCAGTCTATTTCTTTGAACGCCAGTTGTCTGTTGAACATGTTTTTGCCCTCTAAAGTGGGAGAGGTAGGCTAGAGCCGGTTCAGGTGGAAAGGAATCCCCATTCCTCTAAGGTACAAGTTCTCTGAGAAAGTTTGTTAGCCTACAAAGTAGGTGTTTGCTACAAATAAGACTCTTTGCATTTCACTTTTTTCCTCACCACAGCCATGAGGAGACCTTTCTAACAGTGCAGAGTTCTAGAAAGAAAGTCCCTAAAAGGGCTTCCAGTGGAGGCGCTCAATTGTGCCCCATAAAAGTTTCTCACTCCCACCTTTGCCCAATTTAAGGATTCCTACCAATTTATAATTCTAAACATTTATGGGCCAGGTAGTCAGGTGTCAGCTGTGGATCTGGATTTTGGGGTGATGATTTTCCCTATAACTTTAGCTTTTTGAAGAATTCAAAACACACACACACAAACAAAAAAACAGCAAAAAAACACATTGAGTTTGCCCAGGCGTTTCATATTGTAATGATCACTTAAAAGATATTTCTGTATCAGAGCTGAAACCAACGACTCTTTGTCAGTATATTTTAAATTACTTTTTCATTTTTTCCTTAGAGAAAAATATACTTTTATAAAATGTTTGGGATGTGCGCTATGAGGTACATTCTTAGTTGTCAAGAGGGGGATGCAATTCTATGTTCTATTTAACTTGTACATTTTCTGGTTCACCTGATACATATTCAGGTTGGAACAGAGGGAACAGTTTGTGGACAGCTACTCTAATTGCTGAAAAGAGATTCTATTAACTATTGTGACTTCTCCTACCTACCAGAGCAAATATAATAACAAGACTGCAAGGAGCAGAGAAAGTGATAAAATGTATCTCTATGGATATCCCAATTATCTCTTACCCTGCTGAGGGTAATTGCATTTTGCATTTCATGTGACTATTATTTGGCCCTGGAGAACTGATTTTGTGCTATGAAGCTTGTCTGGGTTATAGTGTACTTAGGAAAGCAGACTGTGGAAGAAATTTTAAAAGTGCGTTTCCTCCCAGCTATTAGAATCAACATATATATCACTATGAAAGTTTTGAGACAGACTGTTATGGTTCATTATTTCACTTCCAAGAAACTTAGTCCACAGCATCCTTTTAGATTCACTCGTGCAAGTTTCAAGTTGCTCTGCTTATTGCTGTTACTGGAAGGCCTTCAGTTGTTCCATGTGCATGGATTTTATACTTCTCGATTTTTGTGTATTTTAGCATTTTAACCTAACATTTTAACATTTAACATTTTAACCTAACATATTAACATAACCTTTCCCACTTGCCTGTGTACTAGAACTGAAATTTGTGGCCCAGGACGAGACGGTTGGATGTCTTTGAAAAGTGATTAATGTGTAGTCGTATATTATACAATGGCTTCAATTATTTAAGTATTATCATTGCTCTTAGCAATAAAATGCATATTTATACTGATAAAAGTATAAGGCAATATTTCTTTAAACATTTAAAATCTTGAATTAATCTATGAAGAGATTGTGGGTGTGGGGGAAAAATCAATCTGTATTCTATATTGAACACAAATGTGAATTTGTTAGTACATTTTGAAATAATACATGGTCAAGATGGTTTTGAAATGCATCTTAAAAGGGCCCACAAAACATACTTGGAGGATTTCTACTCATATCCCTATATGCATGCCTGTGTGTGCAGGTGCCTATATTACCACGTGGAAGTGTGTCGAGTCAGTGAGATATCAACACTTAAGGGTGTGACTGAGTCAAGGAATTCTATGGTGACACAAGGTCATCATGAATCAAAGTAGTATTTGTGATTATTTAAACCTGCTACTTGAAGTGACAAAGTGTTGAATAACCAGTATATGTGTACATAGGGTGAGGAAGCCCATTAGCAGTCCATGCCCAAATGTGTCTCATAAACAATTCATTTTCCAAACCTATTAATTAGTTTTCAAAACACAAATATCAAAATGTTACATAAATAGTACAATGTCTGTATCTTCCTGAATAGTAAAAGTCCTGGCGAAAAGTGCGTGTCAATGATTAACTGGACCTGCATTGAAACTAACTTCTTCTAAATAAGGGTACTATTATAATTTCTGTTTTAAACATTCATTATATTTTGTAATCCTTTCTACATAACCAAGTTTGTGTGCTTTGATGTGGAATATACCCATACGATGAAACATCAAGAAATTTAAACAGATTGAAAGAGGTGTCATATTTTTGCATTATAGGCACTTAATTTAGGTCACTATATAATGATATAAATAGTTGAATAGAGAAAATGACATGGAATAGACTTTGAAAGTGTTCTTTTACTGTCTAACATTTATTGTTTTAATGCCATTACATTATAGTATATTATATAATAGCATTTTTTTTCTGTTATGGACCATATTACTTATTCCTTTCTTGCTATAATACAACATTCATGACTTTTATGACACAACATATCAAAATTGCCCTATATTTCTGACAAAATGAATGACTATTGCTTCTTTTCTAAATATACTGTTCTTACCAAGTGGACTGCTTAAACAGTCGTCTTTTCCATAGCTATACAAACACTACCCACAATTCAAGAATCAGCCAAAATGCTACATTTTTCAGGTTTCACAGAAACACCTATCTTACTAATTATTCCACTTTAAGTTAAACAAATTAATTTTATTTTGTCATTTGTTTGAGTAGTAAATAAATGATAGTATTATACATTTTAAAATGTATAAGTGATAGGGCAAAAGATCAGAGGAAGGGCATTCAGACTCCAAGGGTGCTAGCGAAGGTTGTTACATCAAAAAGTATTGTCAACTGGGCATTATTGAGAGGGAAGTTTGAGCAAAGGTATACAATTTTGAGGGAATTAGCTATGCAGATTTCCAGGAAAAGAGTACTCTAAGCAGCAAGAAGACAGTGAACGACCTGAGGTGGGCAGGTGCTTGGTGTGGTCCAGAAAGGGAAGGACACTATTGTGGTTGGTGCTAAATCATTGAAAATAAAAAATATTCAGAAGTGGCCTCTTCTGTATGATCTATTATGATATGTAGCATTTATCAAGATCAGAAAATTTCCTTAAAATATTCATATGATTAATGCTTTATGCAAGAGTGGACAAAACTGGTGGTGTTGTGAGCTACAAAGATTTTAGCTTTGGACTGTGTGGGTCAAACCATGACAGCATAACCAAAGGCTGTACCATACCAAGGTCTTTACCTTGTTTTTATCTGCAAACCCTCTTCCTTCACAGATTTTCTAACTGTTAAGATTGTCAAATAATTTTGTGACAACTTTGGGAGAAACTCATATAGAAAGTAAGTAGTATTCATAAGCTTTTCATTTCAATATTGCAAAACAAATTGTAACAGGAAAGAAACAAAGTCATTATCAAATATCTCTACTGATGTTAACACAGTCTCACATAGAAAACGTACAATAAAAGATTGTACTCACAGAGTTAATTGCACAGATAAATTTAAAAAAAATAAGCATTTCGCTTTCCCTAATTATGTTTATTTAAGCCATTAATAAATTCACATTCAAGAACATATTGTATGTCACTTTTTAAATATGTCTCTTAGATATATTAGTGTATTTATTAACTGTTAAAAGTTCAGATATTTCACAACAGGCATATAGTATACTCATATTTCAAAAAGAATGTTATCATCTGTGTCAGTTATCTATTGTTGTGAAAAAATTACTTACAAACTCAGTAATGTAAAACATTTATGGTCTTTCAATTTCTGTGGGTTTGGTGTTGAGACATGGCTTTGCCAGGTTTGGTGTTCAAGTTCTCTTACAAAGCGTTAGCATGGCAACATTCTCATCTTACACTCACCCGGGATAGGATCTATTTCCAAGTTCACTGGAGGGACTACTGACATAAGTTAGTGCCCCCTGGGTTCTTGGAGTGGGGCCTCATATCCTCACTTGCTGCTGGATGAAAGCCTCCCTTGATCCTTTGTCACATAAACCTCCCCAGGGTTCTGCTGAAAACATGGTGTCTGTCTTCCCTCAGACTGAATGAGAAACAAAGAGATGTGTACCCAAAACAAAGTCCCTGTTTTTTTGTAAATAATTTCCCATAGTGACATCCCATCACCTGAATTATTTTCTATGCATTAGAAGTACTTCTAATGGTTCACCCCACACCCAAAGGGAACAGAAGGGAGGAGGGCATGAATATTTGGAGGGGGGAATCACTGGGGACATCGCAGAGTTATGCAATTTGAACTTACTTGCAACTGTTCAAACATTACACTTGCAACAACTTAAAACCATGTACAGAAACATATTCAGAAATATTACATATAACATACATGTACATCACATTTTCTGATCATCCACAACCCCGTGTTGTCTAATTGTTATACTTATCAATTGATTGATCATGTTATTGCATATCAACAAAGCTACATTAATGCCAAACACAGTGTTGCTTCCTAAGTAATCAATGCTTATTCTTTCAGGTTATTTTCCTTTCTCATATCTTCTTTTTTTTTTTTTGACAAATTGTCTCAAGCTGTCACCCTAGGTAGAGTGCCATGGCATCACAGCTCACAATAACTTCAAACTCTTGGGCTTAAGCCATTCTCTTGCCTCAGTAGGTGGGACTACAGGTGCCTGCCACAACACTCAGCTATTTTTTTTCTTTGGTTGTAGTTGTCATTGTTTGGCAGACCCAGTCTGGATTCGAACCCACCAGCTTCAGTGTATGTGGCTGGCACCCTAGCTGCTGAGCTACAGGTGCTGAGCCCATATCTTCTTTTAAAGGTCTTTTACCATTTATTCTAGATGCTTAACCCTCCTGTTTTCTCTGAAACCATACTAGTATCATAATCTTTTTTTTTTTTTTTTTTTTTTTTTTTCCAGTTTTGGCTAGGGCTGGACTTGAACCCACCACCCCCGGTATATGGGGCCAGCACCCTACTCCTTGAGCCACAGACACCACCCCTAGTATCATAATCTTCATGCTTGCACAACAACAGTAAATATAAAACATACTTTATTATTATTTCAAACAAATCAGCACTTTGTGTATAATATTTTCAACTGTTGTAATTTTCCTCCCACTTAGGCTTGAAACTCAAATCATCCGTAATTCTCTTTCTTATCCCTCTATATAACCTGTGGATAAATGCAATACTTTATGACTGGTCATTTTCTCATTTGTGAAACAAAATAGTCATGAGATAGCTCCACTTTTTCTTTTTGAAAATGTGGAGAAAATGGACAAATTCTTGAAAGCACACAACTTCCCGAGGC
Organism: Loris lydekkerianus; assembly: GCA_963574355.1. NCBI lineage: Eukaryota > Metazoa > Chordata > Mammalia > Primates > Lorisidae > Loris > Loris lydekkerianus. Next base: position 8,507 of record CAUYPK010015434.1, read on the forward strand.
TAATCAGGAAGAAATAAAACTTCTGGACAGATCAATATCAAGCACCAAAATTAAAGGAGCAATAAAAAAACTTTCAAAAAACAAAACAAAACAAAACAAAAACAAAAACAAAAAGTCCCAGACCAGACAGTTTCACACTTAAATTTTATCAAATCCACAAACAACTTGCACTTATGCTGCAGAAATTATTCCACAACATTCAGAAGGAAGAAATACTCATTCTATGAGGCTAATACCAGCTTGATAACAAAGCCAGGAAAACATGCAACTCAAAGAAGAAAATTACAACTCAATGTCCCTTAGTAAATATAGACGCAAAAATCTTAATAAAATCTTAGCAAAACGAATTCAGCTGCACATCAAAAAACATCATCATGATCAAGTGGGCTTCATTCCAGAGATTCAAGGATGGTTCAACACACACAAATCTATAAATGTAATTTACCACACAAATAGATGCAAAAACAATAGAAGCATATTATAAACAGCATATAATCTTTTCAATAAATGCAGAAGAAGCATTTCACAAAATTTAGCACCCTTTCATAAGAATGCTTAAGAAAATTGGTATAGATGGATCATACCACAAAATTATCAAGTCCATATGTCACAAACCAATAGCCAGTATCATATTAAACAGAGAAAAAAGGAAAAACATTACTACTTAAAATTGGAACCAGACAAGGTTCCAATATTTAGTACATTATTAGTACATAATAGTTCTTATTTTATAATTCTATATGTGCAAATATAACTGAAAATTAAGAGGCAGGTCAAACATTCAATTAAAAAAAGGGCTTACATGAGGAAAATATTAAAATTGTGTATCTGAATTATTGATTTAATCCCTAAAATAATTATAATACCATGACATTATAATATGTCATATTTATGGGGCTGTCAATGTGGCAAGTACTCTGATAATTTTAGATATACAAAAATGTATTTAATCTCTACATTAATTTATACAATAATCAGGTGATAGGTGAGGACCAGGTGGGCTACCAAGATACCCCTGGGCTACTCGTGCAAATTTTAAACAATAAGAGATGACAACAACTCATTAACAAAGAAGGCAGAAAGGTATACAAAGTGTACAAAATCTTAACACGGGTGACTATGATTTGTCTGCATGTCCTTTCTTTATGGAATTCCACTTATAATTTGTAACATTATATTTTAAAAGCCTTGACTTGGAGGAGCAGACAACAACTACAGCAACACCTTTATCTCAGCTTGTAAACACATGAAATTCCAGTCAATTGCATATTTATTATTTCAATTTACAGATTTTAGTCTCCATGTGATTGTTAAGGTTTTAAAAGATCACATAAACAAATTTAATAATGGTTATATAATTCATAACTTATATTTCTTGCTATTATTTTCACCATAACAAATAAATTGTAGTACAAATGTTAAATGTCCCAGAGTTATATAATAATACCCATCTGTTGTACTGAATTATTTTACTTGACAGACTTTTCAACAAATCATAATTAAGAAACTTTGTGTTTGTAATATAAAATAGTTTAACTTGATATAAAATTATATTTAGAACATATCATTAATACATAGAGCTGACACTTATACATTTTAAATCTTTCTTATTATAATTCATATAGTTCTATGCATAGACTTAGTCACTTTTAGCAAACACATTTCTCCCAAAAAATCAAAAGATACTTATCCATAAAATATTCTTACATTTAAAGAACGTCCATTATCTTACCCGGTGCATTAAGAATACACTTTTAGGTTTGAGGAAGAAAGTCTTTGCAATGGATTTAACTAAACAAATGCTTCTTTTTCTCCAAAATTCATGCATTGAATTCCTAACCTCCAAGATACTGGTGTTAAAATTAAGGCCTTGCGGAGGTGATTAGAATGTTAGCTCTGCCCCTATGATTGGGATAATTGATCCTATAAAGAAAACCCCAGAAAACAAGTTAGTAAGTTCTATCTGGTGAGGGCACAGCCTGAAAACTATATAGCAACCAGAAATTTCTGCCAACACCTTCATCCTGTGCTTCCCAAACCAGGACAAATGCATTTCTGTTGTTTACCTGTTCCTCATCATGGGGTATTTAGTTATAGCAGCCAAATGGCCTAACGCAGTTTCAAACATAACGAGAAAAATCTCAGTAAAATAATAACGATATTTACCAAATTGATGCTTGTGTAATAAAATAATAATGATTAAGTATATACTTGCAATTATTATTAACTACTTACGGGATATTGTTTTATTGAGAGTTGCCTAGACAGAAAAATTCTTCATAAAATTACTTTGTTAAGAAGATATGCAACTTGTGTTCACAATGGTTATTAATTTTCTGCTTTTGATAAAAACCTGGCTACGAGAGACGTATTTTATTTCCCTTGAGTTGTTGAACCACATGTGGAAGTCGCGCACTCATGGTAATTGAGTGGTGGGGATTGTAAGTGATTCTTCTTCTTTATTCATTTATTCACTTAGTTTTATTTCTTTTTCAATAAATCTTCTAAAGCATACAGAGATTTTTAACGATACAGTTAGTGTGAAGCTTTAAACTCAGTGTCCAGAGACAAATTATGAAGAAAAGAAAAGGAGTGTTCTCAGATTAATTAGAGCTAACAATTTTACACATTACAAGAATCATTCACTCTCCTCATTGCTTACCTCTTGAGTCATGTTTGAATTCACTTTCATATGATATTCCTTTCTACCTTATATTTTGTTTGATGGCATAAATATAAAGAATGAGCTGATTGAATGGAGTATTTTGAATCAATTCATCTTAACTTTTTAGAAAAGCTGTCAAACCATTTCAAATATTCAGGATTTCCACATGAAACAAACTGACAAATAAGAGTGCCTTCTTTAATTTTTTCTATATGCAATTACCACAAGAACAAATTTTAATTCTTCATACACAACTTTGAAGACATATTTTCTATCAGTTAAGTAAAACATTATTTGGGGAAATGAAAGGTACATAACCGTACATTTTACATTCATGCATGTCTTACGGGATTTAAACATGAAGTATTTTACCTTTTTTTTTATGTCTGCATTTTAAAAATTAAAGTTTAAAGAAGCCTTTATTCTTCAGCTATCTTTTAGAAAAAAATTTATTACTAAGTTAATTTGAAATGGACAAAGGTTTTCTAATGTTAAGAACCTATGTGCCCAGTTCCATTTCATGATCAAAACACTTAACTTCAGCCTCTGCCAGCCCAGCTACAGCAGGTGGTCGCAGGGAGTCTACAGCACGGGGAAGTGCTGTGATGGGCTGCTCTTTCCTTCCCTTGCTCAGTAGGTTTCTGCCGTTCTTCCTTCTGGGCTTGGGTTGTTCAGCAGGTGGAATGTTGGGGAGTTCTAACTTGTCTGGTGTTGGTACAAGACAGACATGCTTAAAATGAAACACAAGTGAAAGTATTTAAAACACAGAAATCAGGAAACACTACCAATTAAGGCTTATTTATTGGTAGTGTTATCTACATTTATTTATTGGTAGTGTTATCTACATTTTTAAGATTTTAACACAGTAATGTATTAATAATGAAATGCAGATTAAACTAAAGATATATAGGGTCTATTTATCTTTTATAAAAGCTCAAAAATTGAGGAAATAACTCTTACGTATTCAAAAAGTGTCACAAGAAGAAGCAAATATGTCATTTTGTGATTGTGGAACAACTGAAATTCTGTCCCACCTTGTTTCACTATCATCTTATGTATTAATGTAAACAAAAATGGAAACCAACTTCTGGGTTAAAAAATATACTATTTCATTTATTACAATCATATTTCGGCTACAGATAAAAGAGTTTAGAAAAATTCATGAAGGAATTTTATGAGAATTGCTGAGCCAAATGGAATTTATAATAAGAATGTTACTTCATTATTTTTAAAATTGGTGCTATTTATACTGTATAGGAGTAAATTTTATGATAAATTTATATGCATATATAGACTAACGTATTTCTTTCCAAAAAAATCAGTGTTTCAACATTATCTGCACGGCACATCACGATGCATTTCTATACATAGTCAGCTGATGATTTATTCTTCTCAAAGCCCGTAAGATGATTTATTCTTCTCAAAGCCCCTAAGAATCCAATTTCTCACTATTAAGTGCTCAGGTTAAGACATACAGTTAAGAACACTGGGTCTTTTTAAATATGATCAACATCTGGTTCACTGGAAATATGCAAGGATTCTTTTACCAAAGTGTTTTGAGAGCGCAGGTGCTCACCCTCCAGCATCTTCACCTTCACTGTTAAAATTAAAGCAGTTAAATGGCATGTCTCATAACTTTTAGATTTTATAATGTAGGTGTCAGAAACCAACCATTTTTGTCACTGATAGAAAAATGAATCACGTATTAAATATCCCAGTAATCTCAAGAAAATCCCTTTAACAATATTGAGAACACCATAACACATCATATATGTCAACTAATTCAACCGAAATATAAGAGAGTTATAGTGTATTTTCTGTCAGCAGAATGACCATAACTAGTAACATATTGTTTTATCACTAAGGAAAAATTAAACTACATGAACCAAGTGTTGTAGATAAAGGTGAAAATAGCATGACATTAAATTCCTGAAGAACCTGGTATATTAAAAAGCCATTTGTTGGTGGTACATCATCAAACTTCCTGATGTTTTATGTGACTATAATCTACAATTGCTAAAATTTACCAGGCATTTGTCACCGTGCCCAAGCTATACTAATAAACATATCATCTCCCTGCACATACGTCACTAAAACTACTACACTAAGTGACATATCAAATCTACCAGAAAAAAATCATTTTCATACCTACAGGAATACATATATAAAACACACATATAGGCGCACACAGTTTCAAGATCATATAGAAAGTAAGCAGGGAACCAGGATTTGAGCCAAGTTTTGTCTAAATTTCAAGATGGCCTGAAGAAGAATTAAAGCTTAAATTTTAAAATAAGATGTAAGTAAATTTTTAAAAACAGTGAGGTAAATCTCAGAAAGAGCATTTCATGAAAGTGGCTCATAGTTTTATTCTCACTGAATTTCTTTTCCAGAGGGAAGGTTTGTAGATACACATGTACACATAAGCACACACATGCACTCAAATGCATACACCGGGAGATACACAATAAACTGGATGTAAATTCTAAGAGCTTAAAAATAGATTTTGAAGCACTGAAAGTCAACTTTGGAGGTCATTAAATGCTCCCTCCTTTTTTACAGATTAGTAAGTGAAGCCCAAAATGTCAGAATTTGGCCTTACCTCTGAGTGGCAGAAGCAAAATATTGGTTCTTAATTTATTTGTTGTACTTAACCTAAACTATGGCATTAATGTCAAACATTTTATATCAAGTCAATACAACTTTCAGTTACATATTAAGGAAGACAATTGTAATGTAACCTTATAACTCCTCCCCTTAGAGCATGTTTATATTTATTTTATTTGTAATACCGTCTCTGGTCTTATTCAAAAGGAACATAATGATATATAAAAATCTCTGCTCAAAATGCATTTTTCATAATCTATATAAAACTACTGTGAATATAAACTGCGATATTTTATTTAAAACCCTTGTTCTCAAAGGGTGTTAGAGGATAAATTTACCGATTATAGCCATTCCTTTGTATCCAAACCCAGGCTAATGACTAGAATTCAGATAGTAAAAAAGTTGAATTACACATTTGAGTTGGAAATGGTCTCTTAAGCTTTTTAGCTTGTCTCCCTGAAAGCAAGAGAACCAATTTAATCAAACAGTGTGAAGAGAGTGACAGATGAAAAGCACATCAATCCCAGTAGGTCTGGCATGGCTCGAACGACAAAATCAATCACAATGAATTAAAAGCACAATGTGAAAGAGAAACAGACAGAAAGACTTGATTTACATGCCTACTCTATCAGAAAAGGAGAATGATTGCAGACACCAGCGTCCGGAAGCACACCCTCGCTGCAGAGAAAGAGGCTCAGGCCCACACAGCCCCCAAATAAACTGGCAATAGAAATTCTACATCCAATTTACAGCCATCAGCTTCATCGTTTAAACTTGGGAACACTTTGCAAAACATTTAACCTAAAGGAAAGTTTAGATACTGCACTTCATGGTCGTTGAGGTTTTGGGATTTTCTGAGTAACTTGTAAATCCCATTACAAAACTCTGACAAAACAAGTCACTGAAGTGTACAAATTACAGAAAGGACTTAATGAACATTGATGTGTCCAAGAATTCTTCACTCTAGCTATACTTTGACTTGTTGTAACCTCGGCAAAAGATTACTCTGTCCTAGACAGAGCATCGCATTTTTAGATAATCATCGTACACAAAAGATCCAGGAAATAATGTAGATCAATTTTTTACTTTTTCCCATAAAACCTGTGTCAACTCCCCTTCCTTTTGTAGAGTGTCTCTATTTCTATGCTGCTCTTCCTCCCACTATTTTAAGATCATCTCCCTGTCTTTTTCCTACTCTCTTCTGACCTCTTTTCTTACTTCCTCTCTCTAAACTACACAGCCTGAGAATGTTAGGTATTTTTATGTGGACTTGGTTCAGGATCTTCATGTCTTGTGATTGAAGAAAAGAAAAGGAGAAAAAGAGAAAAACTCAACTGAGCTTTAGACTTAAACATCTGAAATGAATACAAATTGTTAATATTGATAATATTACAATATCTTGATAATATTACAGCTGATTAAGCTGTAATTAAATTTTGTAGTCATCACTTAAAAATACCTGTCCATTTTGTTGAGCATTCTTAAGATTCTTTCAATTATTTTAATAAATTTCCCTGGAAGAAATGCCTTGGCTTGAGATGTTGATGGGACGCATTCAAACTAGAGATCTTCTTTGTTCTACCAATAAATATATTATCTCAGTGTGCAAGATCTCACATATGTGTTTTGTATATTTTCTGAAAGATTATAAATTTAAATATAATATTAAAATATTTTAATATTATAATATATTATAATATAATTCATATTATATTATATATTATATAATATATTTTATATATTATATTATATATTATATAATATATTTTATATATTATATTATATATTATATAATATATTTTATATATTATATTATATATTATATAATATATTTTATATATTATATTATATTATATATTATATATATTATATTATATTATATATTATATATATTATAATATAATTTATATATAATATTATAATGTGTAATATATATTTATATAATATATAATATTATAGTCAAATTTGAATATTTGACTATATCTTTTCATAATTGGGCAAGTAAAGAAGTCAAAGTATCTTTCGAAAAATCCCCATGATAGGCTCAGTTTGGCTATTTTTGCCATTTATTATTATAATAAGTAAACATATTTGAAAATGAGCATTTGCCAAATTTTTTATTATATAATTCATACCTATTGGTTGAATATTTCCTCCAAAATTCCTGTTTTGAAAATTTAATCTGCAATGCAACAGTGTTGACAGGTGTAAATTTTAATAGTTGCTAGGTCATAAGGGCAGAGATGTTATCATGGGAAGGAGTAAGTTATTACAGGAGTGGGTTTCTGATAAAATAATGAGTTCAGTCCCCTTTCTTCTCTCTCTCTTTCTCTCTTTTTCCCCAGTCTCTCCCTCTCTCACTCCACAGCCCTTCTGCCTCCCATTATGGGATGTCTTAGCAACAAGGGCCTAACCAGATGTAGCCTCCTTGACCTTGGACTTCCCAGACTCCAGAACTAAAAGAGATAAATCTCCGTTGGTTATGAATTACCCACTCTCAGGTATCTTTTATAGCAGTACAAAAACTGACTTAAACACATATAGAGTAATAAACAAAAAAAGTTTGTTAGGTTTCCATAGGACCTTGTTAATTATTTTCTATAATGTTTATGGTGGAGGATACTATTTAGTCACCAAATATACTATCCCCTTTTTCCACAGTAACAACATTATCACTTCCCTGTTGAAATCAATTTTCTAGCTATCTTAGTGCCTATCAGTACGATGCAAGTACATATATCACTTCTTTGTCTGCATTTTAAATCATTGAGTGTTTTTTCTCCAAAGATAATTTTCCTAACCTGCTTTGATCATAGGTGTTTGGTAGATCATTCCCTTCACAGTGATTGGAAAATTTTTCTGGTTGCCTGCGTCTGGAGCCTACTATTCATTCCTGCTCAGATTCTTTTAATAAATTTTACAAGTCTGCTTAAACTAGCTGCAGTGGATTTTGATGTTTCAGTTAACCAAACTGATCTATTAAACAAATTTTTATTCAATTTTTATTAAACAATATACATACATTATTTTGCTAGACATAAATAAGAAAATGCATATTGATGTTACTTTCTAAAAATACTACTATGAACAAAGAACATGGGAAAATAAGGAATCACTCCTTAGTAAGGAAGGCTTCTACTGTTACAGGATGTTTTGAGTGTCCGTTTTTTCCTCTGTTAGCTTTCTTTAAATATATAAAAATCTCTTCACTGGAGCACTACCCATGTGTCCAATGTTGTGTCTGACTCCAGTGAATAGCACCGTGAGATGATGAGTGGATGTCTAAGTAATTGCATGTGCTCCTGGGATGCTTTGCCATTGGGGTTCCCAAGTACTTCTGCCTTCTGTGATACCTCGTGGCCTCAGAATTTTCATCCATGCTTTTTAACATGGATCAACACAATTATCCTCTATTATATATTTCATACCAGTATGATGATAGTATTTCATAAACAGGAACTTAACTATCTTTCAAAAGGGCTACAAACAGGAATTAATAAAAACATATGAAACAAAATGAATGATAAGTAAATAGAAGAGAAATTCAGGGTGACATTTGTGTATTTGAAATTTAAAATACTATAAAATATTCTTACTAAAGACTTTAAATGTTACTTGATCAAAAGTGAAGAAGACTATACATTATATTCTCAATATTTTTAAATATTATAAATATCTTGACATTACCTTTCATCATTAAAATAGGAATGTCTAAAGTATGCCATTGTAAAATAATTTCCTTGTAAATGATTAATTTGAGGACTTGATTAATAAAATAGGTGCTAAATAAGTACTTGTTTCACTTTTTTTTTTCCTCCCCAGTTGGCAGCAGTAAAGGCAAATGTCAGTCAAAATTTTTAGTTTTCTAAAGTGTTAATGCAATGCTTAAGACTCTCAAATATATTGTGAATTTGATAACAAAACAGTTAAGAATAGGGAAAAATGTAATATACAGAAAAAAATAATTTGATAATTGTACTTTGAAAACTTTATACCCAAGTGGAGGTAGTAAACCAGATGAATTACAATAATGTAGTCTGGAGGAAGATATACTTATATTTTAATCCAGTTTATACCACTTTACTAAGCATATAACTTTAGTCATGTTGCTTAAAACCCAATGTTAAGGGATCACATAATAAAGGTCCTAAAAATAACTAACATTCATTGAGTATCATATACTACATCTTAGGAATGGCCATCTCAAGTAGGTACAATTATTGTCATCATTCTCATTTTGCACATAAGTGCGCTGAGACACCAAATTTTTAAAAATTGCCTAAGATCATGTAAATTTTAAGTAGCAAACCTGAGACTCAACTTCAGTTCCCAAGTCTGTGCTCTAAGGCAATTGTGCTGCCTTTAATCAGGTGCTGCATAGTTATTGGGAGAATTAAAAGAGATAATGACATTTAAATTTTGTACAGTAATTCCTTAATAAATGTTAGTTTCCAAATTCTTAATGTTCTTAGCCATTAGTATCCTGAATTATTATTGATAATATCCACATCATTTTTGTCCTGATGATATCCACATTAAAATGTTATGGCTTCAGACTCATATAATATCTGTAAGATACTTGACATTAACTTATAAAAGTTATTTGACAAAATTATTCATATGATTAGGACTCAATCCTGCTCCCTTTGCCTGTGTATCATTGCAGATTTTCTTAGAGAGAGATGTCAAATAGTTTTTTTGCCCAAGTTGAACTGAGAAAGTGAAGGGAGTGGGGATTGAGAGGTAAAAGAATTCATCCAGTGACAGATTGACTATGAAAATAATGAAATCTGAGGGGTTTGGGAGGTGCAGGACCTTCAGAATGAACATTGGGTTTCTGCCTGGGGCAACTGGGTTATTGCTACAAATAACCGAGAATAAGGAATTACGTTGTAGACATGTGGAATATGTTGTTCCTACTGAATATATAAATGGAAATAATTTGTAAGCTATAACTCTGAATTATAATTTTAAAGGATAACCAACATGTAAGTTATAGGACATATTAATTGGACCAAGACATAACCATTTTGAATCTCCAAGTCCGACAAAGATTCTTTATCATGTAATATGTAAGGGCAAATGATGACCCTGATTTATGTGCTCAGGATCTGGAGAAGGGATGAAGTATAATTCTAAACTTATCCAGATCTGGAGTCCTGACATACATCTCCACAATGTCATTCTGGTAGGGTGAAAGAATTAACACCAAAAAAAAAAAGAAACAAATAAACAAGTCAGCATAAGTGAGAGAGAATGATAGACAGCACAGATGTGGATGATTATCAGGAGGTCAGAAGAAGGTATCAATCTTTAAAAGAAAATATGGAGTAAATTATAGACCAGGGAAAAAGACTTATAAGGCATTTTTAAGATTATGGAAATTTTATCACTTTTACACAAGCACTTTTAAAATATTAGCTGTCAATTTCCTTTCATAATTAACAGTAAAACGTCTATATTTATTTTTTTAATTATTTTTTATTAAATCATAACTTTGTACATTGATCCGTTTATGGGGTTCAGGGTACTGCTTTAATATACAATGTGAAATGCTTGCATTGAACTAAGTAACACATCCATCAATCCATCACAAATATACTCATTTCTTATAGTTTTGAAATGTGCCATTGCATCATGAAAATTGGGTGAGGTCCCCCCAAATACCCTCTCTCCTCCCACATCCCCCCTCCTTTCCCCTTTCTCTCCTCTTCCCTTCTACTTTCTGGACTATAGTTATGTTTTGCCATTCGTATGAGTATGTAGGTGATTATATATTGATTTCATAGTAGTATTGAGTACATTGGATACTTTTTTTTCCATTCTTGACATACTTCACTAAGAAGAATATGTTCCAGCTCCATAGAGGTAAACATAAAAGATGTGAGGTCTCCATCTTTTTATGGCTGCATAGTATTTCATGGTGTACATATACCACAATTGTTAATCCATTCATGGGTTGATGGGCACTTGGGCTATTTCCATGTCTTGTTTTATTATGAATTGGGCTGCAATAAACATTCTGGTGCAAATGTCTTTGTTGTGAAATAAATTGTGATAATCTAGATATATACCTAGTAGGAGAATTGCAGGATGAGCAGTAGGTCTACTTTTAGTTCCTTGAGTATTCTCCAAACTTCTTTCCAAAAAGGTCTTATTAAGTTGCATTCCCACTAGCAGTGTAGAAGCATTCCCTTCTCTCCACATCCATGCCAACATCTGTAGTTTTGAGATTTTGTGATGTGGGCTAATCTTACAGGAGTTAGATGATATCTAAAAGTGGTTTTGATTTGCATTTCTCTGAAGATTAAGGGTAATGAGCATTTTTTCATGTGTTTGTGGGTGATGTGCCTGTCTTGATTAGAGAAGCTTCTGTTCAAGTCTCTTACCCACATAGAAATGGGGTTATTTATTATTTTCTTATTGATTAGAGTTCTCTGTAGATTCTAGTTATCAGACATTTGTCAGAAGCATAACCTGCAAAAATCTTGTCCCATTTTGAATGTTGTCTGTTTGCTTTACTTACTGTGCTCTTGGCTGTGCAGAAGCTTTTTAGTTTGATCAGATCCCAGTAATGTATTTTTGGTGTTGCTTCAATTGCCCAGGGGAGTCCTCCTCATAAAATATTATCCCAGGCCAATTTCTTCAAGAGTTTTCCCTATACTCTCTTCTAGTATTTTTTTAGTTTCATGTCTTAAGTTTAAATCTTTTATCCAGTGAGAATCAATTTTTGTTAATGGTGAAAGGTGTGGGTCCAGTTTCAGTCTTCTACAGGTCATCAGCCAGTTCACCCAGCACCATTTGTTAAACAGGGAGTCTTTCCCCCACTGAATATTTTTGATAGGCTTGTCAAAAATCAAATAGTGATAAGTAGCTGGGTTCATCTCCTGGTTCTCTATTCTTTTCCAACAATCTACCTCTCTGTTTTTGTGCCAGTACCATGCTCTTTTGATCACTATATATTTATAGTATAGCCTGAAG
>CAUYPK010015435.1:0-16284 GCA_963574355.1 Loris lydekkerianus
CATAGTCTTGTGCTATAGTTGGGTTATAGCCTTCATGTGAAAGCTATAATTTAGCTTCATAGTAGAGCTGAGTACATTGGATACGTTTTCTTCCATTCCTGAGATAGTTTGCTAAGAATGTGTTCCAGCTCCATCCATGTAAACATGAAAGAGGTAAAGTTTCCATCTTTATTTAAGGCTGCATAATATTCCATGGTATACATGTACCACAATTTGCTAGTCCATTTGTGGGTCAATGGGCGTTGGGCTTCTTCCATGACTTAGCCATTATGAATTGGGCTGCAATAAACATTCTGGTACAGATGAACATAAATGTCTTAATACAATAATCAAGTAAATGAGGCGAAAGCTATGTTGATTGGTTTGATGTAGCCACGTCAGATTATATAAAAGAAAAATCAACACATTGTACCCCACTTATGCATAATGTATTTATGATCTAAAAATAAAACATAAAAAATAAAAAAATAAAAAATAAAACATTTAAAATAAAAAAATAATGCCCAATGGATGCATCAGTGTAGGAGCTCTCAGGCCAGCAAGAAGAATTATTTGCAGCTTTGCTTCTGCAGAAATTAAGAGACATTGTAGGAAGCTGAGCTGGTGCCCGACTAAGTTTCTAATCTGCACCATCATTATATGGTTATGGACACAAATTTAATTAAATGTTTGAGAGGCAAAATCAATATTGAAGCCAAGTTAATTCATTTTAACAAATACGCACTAATTCCACATATGCACAAGGCACTGGCAAGATGCTGAGGATAAAAGCAAACACAGCGTAGATGTGGTGAGCCTAGGAAACACCATGCAGGGCCCCGGAGCCAAGGATGCTGTTATGCTCCAGGAGCCCTGACAGGAGCAAGAGCCATGCTGGGAGGCTGCCCAAGAAAGAAGCTCTCCTTTCCCTCGGCTGCCATAGATATGGTTCTGTCACTTAGGAAGAGTAGCTCTGTCCCCAGATGACTGATCCAACCTAAGCATTATGGTCTCATTTCTCTTGCTTCTTTCTTCCTTTCCTTTGGTTTCGTTTCGTTTCCTTTTCCCCTTTCCCCTTTACCCAGTCCTTTCCCTTCCCCTCCCCACCCCTCCCCACCCCTCCCCTCCCCTCCCCTCCCGTCCCCTCCCCGTCCCTTCCCTTCCATTTCTTTCCTTGACAGAGTTGCCCTTGGTAGAGTGCTGTGGCCTCACAGCAACCTCAAGCTCTTTGGCTTAAGCGATTGATTTTCTTGCCTCAGCCTCCCAATTAGCTGGGACTACAAGTGCCCACCACAAGGCCCGGCTATTTTTTTGTTGCAGTTGCTATTGTTGCTTAGCTGGCCCAGGCTGGGTTTGAACCCACCAGCCTCGGTGTATGTGGCTGGAGCCTACCCACTGAGCTTGGGGCACCGCCTCTCTGGCTGCTTTCTATGTGTGAGTGAAGCAATTCTGGCCACTAAGATATGAGGGAGGGAAGCTTCCAGGAATGGTTCCTTTGCCCACGGCCAATATCACATTGTTTTGATCAGTAATTATATAATAAGTTGTGGAATCAGTTTCATTCTTTTTCCAAATTGTTTTTTAGCTTCTCTCATGCCTTTGCCTTTTCGTATACATTTGGGAATGCTCTTGTCTATACCTATAAACAGTTTTTGTTCGGGTTTTGAGAGGAGTTGTGTTACATCACTTTGGAGAGATTTGACATCTTTGCTGTGCCGAGTCTTCTAGTCCATGAACATAGTACGTATATCTTGCCATTTATTTAGATCTTCTTTGATTTCTTTCATCAGGTTTGTGTAATTTTCAACCTAGAATTCCTGTACCTGTTTTGTTAGATTTATACCTAAGTACTTCACTTTTTCTGAAGAATTATAAATACTATTGCATGTGTGCATTGCTAGAATAAAAAAGTGATTTTTGTGCTTTTGTCTTGCATTCTGCCACCTCTTAGAAGTTATTAGCTCTAATAGAAATATTTTTATATCCCTTGGGATTTTCCGTGTAGATAATCATGTCATCTGAAAATAGGGACAGTTTTATTTCTTCTGTTCTAATCTGCATCCCTTTTCTTTTCTTGTCTTATTGCTGTGGCCAGAACTTCTAGCACTACATTAAATAAAAATGTAAGAGCAGACATCCCTGCTTTGTCTTAGGAGGGAGTGATTTGGTCTTTTATCATAAAGCATAATGTAAACTGTGGAATTTTTATAGGTGACTTTGATCAACTAGAGAAAGTTCCTTGCTATTCCTAGTTCTGATATTTTCTAAAAATCATGTATTAGCATTGAATTTTGTCAAATGCTTTCTGCAGCAATTGATGTCATTGTTTGATCTTTCTTTTTGATCCTGTTAATATGGTGAATTACATTGATTGATTTTCAAATATTGAATGAGACTTGCATTCCTAAAATAAACTCCATTTGGCCACAGCGTAAAATTCTTTCATATATTACTAAATTCTATTTGCTAATATTTTGTTAGGACTTTTGCATGTACATTCATTAAGAATATTGGCTTCTAGTGTGGGTTTTTTCAATATTATTTTTGTCTGATTTTATATTAGAGTAATACTAGCTGCATAAAATGAATCATGAAGTATTCCCTTTTCTTGTATTTTTTAGGAGAGATTATTTAGAATGGATGCATTAAATATATTTTAAATGTCTGGCATGATTAAACAATGAAATCATCTGGGCCTTGAGATTGGGAGAGTATTTTAAATTTGTGGATTCAATTTCCTTGATAGTCATAGGGGTATACTAAGTATGTATTTTATATTGACTGAATTGTGATAGTTATTTCAGACTATTTCCTGAAATATGCATTTGGTGCTATAAACCCCCTCTTAGCCCGGTGATGATAGCTGTGTCCCACAATTTTTGATATGTTGTTTTTCATTTTCATTTAATTCAATGTCTTTTGAAATTTCCTTTGAGACTTCCTGCTTGATCCCTGAGTTATTTAGAAGTGTGTTATTTAGTTTCCAAGTGCCTGGAGATTTTTCCTATTATTATTATTATTTATTTCTAGTTTGATTCTACTGGTGGTCAAAAATATATACCTGGTATGATATCATTTCTTTGAAATTACTGAGGCTTCTTTGATGGCCCAGGTCTATCTCTGTATATGTCCCATGGACACTTCAATGTGTATTCTGCTATTGTTATTCTATAAATGCTGGTTAGGGCCTATTGATTGATGGTGTTATTGAGTTCTTTGAATATATCCTTGCTTATTTTCTGTCTAGTTGTCCTATCAATTGTTTAAAGAAGGGCAATGAAGTCTACAACTATAATTGTAGGTTTGTTTGTTTTTTGTTTTTTTTTTTGTAGAGACAGAGTCTCACTTTATCACCCTTGGTAGAGTGCAATGGCATCACAGCTCACAGCAACCTCCAGCTCTTGGGCTTAGGCGATTATCTTATCTAAGCCTCCCAAGTAGTTGGGACTACAGGCACCTGCCACAACGCCTGGCTATTTTTGTTGTTGTTGTTGTTGTTGCAGTTTGGCTGGGGCTGGGTTTGAACCCACCACCCTTGGTATATGGGGCTGGCGCCCTACTCACTGAGCCACAGGCACCGCCCTGTTTTTTTTTTTTTGTTGTTTTCTTTTTAATAGTGACAGAGTCTCACTATATTGCCCAGCCTAGCCTCAAATTCCTGGACTCCAAGGACCCTCCTGGCTCAGCTTCCAGGGGCTAGACCTCCAGTGAGAGCCATGATGGCTGGCGCAGTTGTACATTTATCTATTTCTTCTTTCAGTTCTCCAAGGTTTGGTTTCCCATGTTTTGCAAATCTGTGCTGTGCTATACATATACATGTGCCTTCGTGGTAGATTGACCTTTTTTATTAATATCCTCTTCTCCATCTCTGGTTATTTTCTTTAAAATTATACACACATTTGGAACCATCTCAGACTGTGTTATAAGTTTTTCTTCAGTCATCAAATACAGCTGAGAAAACTTGAGAGTACCAGGGAAGTCTGTTGTATTTATGTATATTTTTGGTTACCGTGACCTTTCTTCCTTACGGGTATTCCAAGATTCCTTTTATTAAAAAACGTCTCTTTCTGTTTACAGACTGGACATGACAGACTCTCCTGTTTCTGTGCCCTGAGGCTGCTTTGCTTTCCCATTTGTTCCTGAAGAATTTTCACTGGGTCTGGGATTCTGGATTCTTTTTTCTCAGTACTTGAAAAATATTGTTCCACTTCCTTCTGGCCATCTTGGTTTCTGAGATTTTAATTGTTTTTCTCTCATAAATAGTCATTTCTGTCTCAATGATCTCAACATTTTTCCCTTGTCCTAAGTTTTCAGAAGTCTCATCATGATGTGTCTTGGATTTCCTTGGATTGAGTGACTGTGTGTAGATTTATGTTTTTGCCCAATTAGGGATATTTGCAGCCAGTATTTTTTTTTTTTTTTTACCACTTTTCCTGCCCTGCCCCCTTCTCCTCTACTCCCAGATCTCTGATAGCACAGAGGCATCCCGCAGACCCTGAGGCTCTTTTTTCCCAGGGTGTTTTCTGTTTTCCAGACTGGGTATCTTCAGGTTCACTGAGTCTTTCCTCTATCCCTGCTCCTTCCATTCTTTTACTGAGTTCCTAAACTGAGTTTTTAATTTCCGTCACAGGCAGGGCCTGAGTTACAAACATCTGGCTTACGTTTCACTCGCACTTAGGAAGGGGGGCTGTTGCAGGTAATAGGTAAAGGTACCTGTTCCAACTCACACACAAATTCAACTTAAGCACAAACCTACAGAACCTGTCTGGTTTGCAACCTGGGGACTGCCTGTGTTGCACTTTTTTATTTTATTTTTTATTTTTTGAGACAGAGTCTTACTATGTTGCCCTTAGTAGAGTGCAGTGGCATCACAGCTCACCGCAACCTCCAACCCTTCGGCTTAAGTGATTTTCTTGCCTCAGCCTCCAAGTAGGTGGAACTACAGGTGCCCGTCACAACACCCAGCTATATTCTTGTTGCAGTTGTCATTGTTGTTTAGCAGGCCTGGGATGGGTTCGAACGCGCCAGCCTGGGTGTATGTGGCTGGCACCCTAACCACTGAGCGCCGGGTTTGAATCTGCCAGCTCCTGTGTATGTGGCTGGCGCCCTAACTGCTGAGCTATGGGCACTGCCCTGTGTTGCACGTTTTAGTTCTAAAGTTTCCATTTGGTTCTTGTTTATATCTCTGTCTCTTTGCTGAGACGACCTTTTCCTCCCAGTGTCTGTGCCTGGCATCCTCGTTTTCATTCTCACTGAGATTTCCCTGGTCCTGGTGGGACAAATGGCTCTCTGCTTGTTGGACCCTGCACCTTTGCACGTTACCTTGTGGGGCTCTGGATATTGATTTGGCTTCTGTCGCAGCCTCCCCCACCACCTTGTTATTACTGAGTATGCTGAAATCCAGAATCTGCCCCCACCCCTGCCTTCACCGACAGCCCCAGGGGTGCCCCTGTGCTGCTGGTCAGGTGGCCACTCCCTCAGGGTTCTCCTCACTCATTCTGCCTGGCAGAGGTGCACAGTCCCAGCTCTCTGCTCAGCCTCTGGGACTCACCCCAGCTGGGCACGGGTGTGCCAGACATGGGGCACCTGGACATCGCCAGGGAGGGTGGAAGCCTGGGAGGCTGGTCCCAGGACGGGTAGAAGTAGCCCTTTGTCTTCATGCCTGGCTGGAGTGGAGGATGGTTTTCTGAAGCTTTCTTTCCATGTTAGGTCACCCTTTCCTGGCACTCTGGCTGTAGAGGTGACTTTTGAGGGGTTTGTAGAAGTGACTTTTGAAGTGCAATGGTGCAATGCTGTTTCTGGGTTGCTGGTTTCTTCAGCACCAGGTCTGGGATACAACAAGGAAAAACAAAATAAATAAAAATTAACGGTGGCAGAGAACCTGCCACCATGCCACTGTTCAGGGCCCCAGGCCCCTGGCCAGTCTGTCCTTCTCCCCACCTTCCACAGTCCTCTTACATCTGTTTTATATAACACCGGGGTTTTAGCTGTGCTTAGTGGAACTGCTCCGCTTCCAGCCACAGTGATTTTTCGAGGTAGCTATCGTTATCCCCACGAGTACTGGTTTTCCCAGAGTCCTCGCCTGGGCAGCTTGCAACAAATAAACAAATATATTGTCCTAGGGTTCTGGAGGCCAGATGTCTGTAATTCAAGCCCCAGCAGGGGCCTTCTCCATAGATAAAGGGAAATCTTGAGCCTTCCACCCCCAGCTCCTGGCACCCTGCTGCCAGTCTCCGACATTCCTGGTGACTGCAGCGTCACCCCAGTCCCCACTGTGTGAAGACAGAGACAGGGAGAAGGTCACCTGACATGGAGACACAGGTTGGAGTAATGGGACTGCAGGACACTGGGCTCTGGAGACTGCTGGAGACCACCCGGTCCTGAGAGAGGCCTGGGACGCATTCTCCCCTGGTGACTTCAGAGGGAACAAGCCTTCTGGTCTCCAGAATGGAGAGAGAACAAATGTCTGTGACCATAAGCTGCCCAGCTTATGGTACTTATGTTAGAGCAGCCCCAAGAAGCCAGTGCAGTGACATGGTTCTAAGGCTCACTGACCCTTCTGTGGATGGGGCAGAGGCTCTGTGTGGCCTTCAGGCTGTGCCGTAAAGAGGGGCGCATCCTGTTGGAAGGTACGAGAACTTCTGTGTGCAGAACCCTTCAAATTTGGTCTTGTCCTTGAAGCTGTGTCACTCATATCCAATCATGTGGAGAGTTACACCATTCTAAAAGAAGAGACATTTACAAAAGGACTTTCAGCATATGCAGAAGCCTTAGACTCCATGCTTGGTTTTAAATACCCTGCCTGTGGTTTCTGTTGAGCAGGCTGTGTCCTCAGGGAGATGTGTGGAGTTTCTCTGTGAGAAATGCAGGGCTGTGGTTTGGGTAAGATTCTAGCCAATGGTACCATGAGGCTGGGAACCCTCTCCTTTCAGGGTGAGACTTCAGGGGTTACCAGAGGATACTTCTGAACTCAGGGTGCTGGGGCTAATGAGGCCTTTCAAGAGCCCGGAATGTTTCAGTCTTACCAAGGTTACAGGAACAACTATGGGGTGCCCTGGAAATCCCCTTAGGGAAGGGAAGGGCTGGCTCTCTTCACGGGGTCACAGAGGGACCCACCAAAGTACCCCTGACACAGGGCTCAGGCCTCCTGTAGGGGTAAAGGATTATTTCTGCTGGAAGCCAAGGCTGAAACCCAAATAAATGTGCGGGGCATGGTGGCAAGTGCTGTAGTCCGAGCACCAGGAGACCAAGGCAGGAGGATCACTTGGACCCAGGAGTTTGAGGTTGCTGTGAGCTATGATTATGCCACTGCACTCTAGACTGGGTGACACAGCGAGACTCTGTCTCCAAACAAAAAAGAAAAGTAAATTGAGGGTGTGGTACTTGATACTAGGGGAAGAGAAAAGAGGAGAATATCCAAGCAGTGAACCGGACTCCTGGGAGAAGCAGAGGCAGAAAGCCACATGGTGAGATTTTGCCAGGGGCTGATGGGTGACAGGTGGTGAGAACGGTGTGACAGCCTGCAGCTGGCAGGCTCTGAGTCAGAGGGAAAGGAAACTTACTCTGGGAGGAGGCAGAGATGCTCAAGGACTTGGAGTATGCATCTTATGAATCAAAGAAGAAATTTTGGCTGTGTGTTAAGGCTGAGCTGGCCTGGTCAGTGAGACACAGGACTGACAGAAGGGAGGCAGGGTTTTTGTACCATGGATTTAAAGAGAAAGAGCTGATTCTACACATGAGATGCGTGCCTGTGGGCTTGGAATCAGGTTAGGTGAGGACGTAGTGGTGTTTGGTGGAAGACCTGAACTTTCACCAGAGAAGGACAGGTCTCCTGTCAGTGACGCAGGACTTCTTTTATTCTTCGAGATGACATGACCCTGGCCACCGGAAGAGGGAGAGGGCTGGACGTGCAGCTGAGATCAGAAACATTTGTATGAAGCAGCACAAAGTTCCTACCCATAGGGACTTGCTTTTTAAAATGGATTTTTAAATAATGAAATAGTTTAAAGATTCAGAAAAGAAGTAAATGTGTGGGTGCTTTTAAACTTAAATGGCGCAGTTACCTAATATCTGGAGCTGTCTTTTCTCATCCCGCTTGTTCTGAGGTTCACCCTGCCGCTCCACGTAGAGAAGGTCTTTCCTGTAGCCTTCCGTTCTGTGCACAAGGTGGCTATTCACTTTCTTCTAATTTTTTGGTGGTATTTTTATTTACACATGGGAAAGTTTCCACAAGTGGGACTGAAGGTTAACAGGTTGTCAGGCATGTATGTCTTCAATGCATACTGGCAAACGGTTTCTCAGGGCCTGGGAGCTCCCGCCTCCCGGCTACACTGTAGCATTGTCAGAGGAGGTGAAGTTCAGTCCCTGTGTGCTGGCCGTGTGGGTCTTCTGAGAACTGCCAACCTTTAATTTTTATTTATTTACTTATTTTATTTTCTGATTGATTTATAGGAATTCTTTATTCTGGGTAGAAATCGGGATCATAATATGTTATATGAATTTTTCTACCAATATGTGGTTTATGGTTTAACTTTTTTTTTGGTTATTAGAAAGTTTTTTTGTTATTTAGAAATTTTAAAATTTAAAGGTCAACTTTATCCATTTTTTCTATTATAGAAAAGACTTTTTGTGTTCTTCCTTTCCATGACTTTAAATAGGAATTTAGTTTTTTAATTCACTTGGACTCTATTCTTGTGTATGTGTGAATTTGGGATCAATATATTTTCTGTCCAGATAATCAATTATCTCACTCCCTGTTATTGAATAGACCACATTTCCTCAGTAATTTCCAACACAGACTCTGTTAGACACGGTGGTTCAGTAAGTGTGTGAGTCTGTTTAGGCCTCTTTGTTCAACCCCGTGTGTCTGCTTATCATCTACATTCTGTACAATACACATTGCTGTAATTGCCATCGACTGTTACAACTCTTGGTAGGAAGTAGGACAAGTCCATGTATATTGTTTTCTTAATTTTAGAACATTTTAATGACTCCAAAAAAGAAACCCCATGCCCGCTAGCAATGACGTCTATTCTCAGGCCCTCCTGCCTCCCAGCTGTGGGAGCCACTCCCAGCCTTGTCTGCACAGATTCACCTGTTCTGGACAGCTCATCAGAGTGGCACCTGTGCCTGGCCTCTGCACAGATTCACCTGTTCTGGACAGCTCATCAAAGTGGCACCTGTGCCTGGCCTCTGCACAGATTCACCTGTTCTAGACAGCTCATCAAAGTGGCACCTGTGCGTGGCCTCTGCACAGATTCACCTGTTCTGGACAGCTCATCAGAGTGGCACCTGTGCCTAGCCTCTGCACAGATTCACCTGTTCTGGACAGCTCATCAGAGTGGCACCTGTGCGTGGCCTCTGCACAGATTCACCTGTTCTGGACAGCTCATCAGAGTGGCACCTGTGCGTGGCCTCTGTGTCCGACTGCTTTCATGCATGTTTTCAGGGTTTATCCATGTCGTACCAGATACAAGTACTTCATTCCTTTTTAATGACTGAAAAATATCCCGTTGTAGGGATAGAGCTTATTTTATTCACATTCACGCATTTATCAGTGTGAGGACACCCGAGTCATTTCTGTTTTCTCTCTATGTGAATAATGGTGCTATCAACATCCCTAAGCAGATTTCGTGCCTGTACTTCTGTCTTTGCTCCTCTGGGGAGAATTGCTGAGTTATGTGGTGACTCTTTTTCTTTTAAGTAAATTTTTGGACATATTTGTCAATGTCCATAAAACATCTGGTAAGATTTTTTTTTGAGACAGTCTCACTATATCACCCTCAGTAGAGTGCTGTACTGTCACAGCTCACAGCAACCTCCAACTCTTGGGCTTAAGCGATTCTCTTGCCTCAGCCTCCCAAGTAGCTGGGACTACAGTTGCCCCCCACAACGCCCTGCTATTTTTTTGTTGTACTTGTCATTGTTGTTTAGCTGGCCAGGGCCAGCTCCAAACCCGCCAGCGCTGGGGTATGTGGCTGGTGCCCTAAAGGTTTTAATGCATTGCATCACGTGAGGAGGGCAGACACGTGTACATTCTCAGTCTTGCTCCACAGAAACCACAGCATGACTCTCCGTTTGAGCCTTTATAATTGCTTCCCAATGATTATACTTTTTTCCATAAAAGCCCATGTATCTTGTGCTATATTTATCTCTTGATAATTTTGCTTTATGGTTTTATTAATAATGGCATACTTTTTCTATTATATTTTATAATCATTTATTGTTGATGATAGAGTGCTATTTTTGTAACAATGATATTATTTCCAGGAAAACCATTATATCTTTACAAATTTTCTCAGACTTTGCACATATGAAATCATATCATCTGCAGCTTTGCAGCTTTCCAATTTTTATAATTCTTTTCTTATTTTATTTCCTGCTGCTCTGGCCAGGGATGCCCCTTGTTCTATGACGAATCCTTGGGGTTATGGTAACTTGCTTTATCCTATTTCTGACTTTAGTAGAAAAGCTTTTAAGGTTAAAATGGGAAGTATGATGTTTGCTTCCGATAAATATCTTTTTATCAGAATGAGGACAATCCCTTTTACTCCATTTTTTAAAGACTTTTAAAAATCACTAGTAATTATTGACTTTTATCAGAGAAATTTTCTGTATCTGTTGAGATGATTATACTTTTTTTTTCTTTTAATCTGTTAATGTTGTAGATCACAGCAATAGATCTTATGGTTCAGACTCTCCTTGTAATCTATTTCACTATGGTGCACTGATATTTTACATTCTGCTGGACTTGCTTTACTAATATTTTTTTTCTGGTTTTATGTCTACATCTACAAGCAAAATGGGTCAATAATTTATTTTTTTTTATACTGCTATTATCTGGTTTTTAATTCAAAGTTATACCAGCCTCACAAATTGATTTGAGGACTAGCCTCATAAATTGATTTGAGTAATTTCCTCGGTTCTTATATTTTTTGATACAGTATGTATGAAATAGGGGTTATATCTTTCTTTTTTTTTAGAGACAGAGTCTCATTTTGTCATCCTCGGTAGAGTGCCATGGCATCACAGCTCACAACAACCTCCAGCTCTTGGGCTTAGGTGATTCTCTTGTTCCAGCCTCCTGAGTAGCTGGGACTACAGGTGCCTGCCACAACGCCTGGCTATTTTTTTGTTGCAATTTGGCCAGGGTGGGTTTGAACACGCCACCCTCCGTATATGGGGCCGGCGCCCTACTCACGGAGCCACAGGCACCACCCCAGGGGTTATATCTTTCAAAGGCTAAAGGTAATACCTTTGGACTGTGGGGGATTTCTTATTACTAATTCAATTTCTTTATTATTGGTTTAGATTTAGTTTTTCTTGAGTCAATTCTGGTAATTCTTGTTTTTTATTTTTTAAGAGTGATATAAACTTCTATTTAGTGTGATCATTTTAAATACTATCAAGGCATGAAGTTTAATTCTTTGCTAACAGTTTTTTTCATATTTGACAAACCTGAATTTCACAAAATAAATCCACTTAAATGGAATCGATATTATGCCTCCTCCTCTCCCCCCCAAATATCAAAGACACAGTTCAATACTTTTAGGCAGTTTCTACCTATATTTTGACACAGTTGGGAGAAGTAACCCCAGAGTATGGTCTGTAGAAAGCTAATAGATTACAGGTAGTTTGCAGAAACAGGGAGGTGATATACAGAAAGGAGAGATTCCAGAAAGGGCTCTGTTACTCCCTTAGGTTTGGAAAATGCTGAGCTGGACAAAACGAAGTGGGTTCCTTCAATACAGTATTGCTGGGAACCTCGCACTTGTTATGAACACCTTTAAATCTCTATGGCCTTTCAATAAAAAGCAATCCCCAAACTTACTTCCACAGAGCATCCTTCTAGCAAGTGCTTCATGGGAAACCCTCTGAAAACATGGCAGAAGACAGCTGAAGGAAATACACGAAACAAAATCCCTTCAGAACCTACTACAAAACAATGTGTTTGAAGGCAGTGTGCATAAATGATCCCATGGAGAAATTCTACCACTGACTCGGTATCCCAGGGTCTTTATGTTCAGTACGAGGGGTCATAATACTCCTGAACATTCCTAATAATTTTGAAAACACTCAAACAGAGCCAGAAAACAATGGTTCTAAAGCCAGAGTCAATTAGGACGGAAGGGAAACAAGGAGGAAAGAAAAGAAAAAAGCGCATTAACCTGGACGGAGTTGAACACATTCTGCTTAGTTGGTAATTCTTGTTTTTATAGAAAATCATATATTTCACCCAAGTTTTTGAAATATTAGCAGAAACATTAATAGTATTCTCAGGATTTAAACTTTTACTTTTAGTTAACCACTTTCATTTTATAGCTGGTGTATTTGTGGTTCTTTCTTTTTTCCTTTTTTTTTTCAGTTTTGTTGGAGTTTAGTCTCTTTAGTCTTTTTTTTAAAAAGCTAGGCTCTTTCGGGCGGCTTCTGTGGCTCAGTGAGGAGGGCGCCAGCCCCATATATCGAGGGTGGCAGGTTCAAACCCAGCCCCGCCGAACTGCAACCAAAAAACAGCCAGGCGTTGTGGCAGGTGCCTGTGGTCCCAGCTGCTCGGGAGGCTGAGGCAGGAGAATCCCGGAAGCCCAAGAGCTGGAAGTTGCTGTGAGCTGTGACGCCACAGCACTCTACAGAGGGCAGTAAAGTGAGACTCTGTCTCTACAAAATAAATAAATAAATAAATAAAAAGAAAAAAAAATTGAAAAAAAGAAAAAAAAAGGCTAGGCTTTTTCATACTTGATAGGAGGTAGAAATAAAAACTTAAACACTGCATGGTCTTGAACTCCTGAGCCCCAGGCATCCTCTTACCTTGGCCTCCCAGAGTGCTAGGATTATAGGCGAGAGCCATGGGCTTGGACTTACTTGATTAAAAAAAAAAAAAAAAATTCATACTTTAAAAAAGTATGTATTGGCTCAGTGCCCATAGCTCAGTGAGTAGGGCTCCAGCCATATACACCCAGGCTAGTGAGTCCAAACCCGGCCAGGACCCAGCTAAACAACAATGACAACTGCCAAAAAATAGCCAGGTGCTGTGGTGGGCGCCTGTAGTCCCAGCTACTTGGGAGGCTGAGGCAAGAGAATCGCTTGAGCCCAAGAGTTTGAGGTTGCTGTGAGCTGTGATGCCACGGCTCTACCAAGGGCAACAAAGTGAGACTCTGTCTCAAATAAATAAATAAACGAAATGAAATAAATAAAAAAGTATGTATCATTTTAATAATTTTATAGAAAACAATGAAAATGAGGGGAAAGGAGAACCCCAGTTCTGAGAATATACCTTAGGGATTTATTCCCATAGAATCAACAAGAAATGCGCAAACCGAGTTCATCCTCATGAAGTCTGTAGAGTGGAGATTCAGAACAACCTGCAGGCGGCTCTGTGAGGAACCAGCTGCACCACGTTCACACACCAGCACTGCACAGACCCACGTCACCTCTACAGGCTGCTGCGGCATACGGGTGCGTGCAGTCAGGAAACCTCCGGGAAGACATGTCCAGTGCTCCAATACATCGACTAAATTGGTTGTTCCTGGATAATGTGATTTAAAGTAATTTTTATTTTTGCTCTGTAGTATTTTAAGTAATGTTTGTTGTTGTCAACTGTAATCATGCATGAGTTTTAAAAACAGTAAGACTGCTAGAAACAGAAGAGAAACAAATGAGTCAGGCCCCTCCATCCTCCTGAGCCCCGACACCCATGTGGACTTTAGAGTTTCACGACCAGATGCCTCGGCCACAAACTGGAGAGGACAACAGGTGTCAGGGCTGAGTGAAGTGTTGCTGTATCCCGGGGCTGCCGTAAGGAAGCGTCCACACTGGGTGGCTGTGAACAACGGGAGTTTATTCTCTGAGTCCTGGAGGCAGCAGTCAGGATCACGGTGCCTGCGTCCTGGTTCTGCGGCCCTCCCTGGCGTACTCAGCTGGGGGATGCCTCAGTCCAGTCCCTGCTCCTGTCCTGATGTGGGCTCCTCCGCTCTGTGTGTGTCTCAGCGTCCTAGGGTCCCCTTGTATAGCAGTTGTGTTGGGTGCAGGGCCCGTCCTCTCAGGCACGACCTCATCTACAGCCCTATTTCTCACGAGGCCACAGCCTGAGGCCCTGGGGTCAGGACGTGAGCTTGTGTCTTTTGGAGACACAGCGGCCCACCTCAGACAACCTGGGTGCATGTCCAGCCCCCAGGCGGGCAGGGCTGGGTAGTAGCCCCCTCTCACTGGCCCATACTGGCCCTGCTTTGGTGTCTCCAGCTCCAGCAGGCTGTGGCCACCCAGAATGCACTGGGTGGCTGGGGCTCAGAGCAGGGGACCCTGACCACACACCATCCCCATGTCCATTTTGGGAGAAGGGGCTATGGGGCTGGATTATCACCCTGCGTTACCTGAAGGAACCTCCTTAGTGACCTTCAGAATCTCCACGGCTCCTGAGCATCAGCAGACTCGGGGGGAGGAGGGCTGCATGGTGGGAAGGAAGACAGGTCATCTCCTCCTGAAGGCGACTGTGCAGAGAGAGCTCCAGGAGCGCCCTTGGGGTCTGGTGGGGACATGAGGGGAGCACCTGCCACCTCCAACAGGGGCACAGGAGGCCACAGGAGGCCACCAAGTTCACTTCTGACTCACTTTGGCTCAAGTCTTATGGCTGTCAATCACAGCACGTTGGAATCACTGCAAAAGATTTGAAGAGGCACTGCTCCAAAGAAGGTACCCAGAGCGAGCACACAAGGTGGGCTCAGCCACAGAGTCTCCAGGACAGGTGAGACTCCTCCCACGGCAGACAGCTGCTGGCACAGCTGGCACAGACCCAGCCCTGTTCCAAGTGCAGAGGGGCTGTGGGGAGGTCAGGGCCCTCCCATGCTGCCGAGTCGGGTGGGGGGGACTGTCAAAGGGAGCAAGCACACTGGCAAGCAGCGTCACTTTCCAAGTCAGGTTTCTTACAAAGTGAAGTGCAGCCCTGCCGTGTGGTCCAGCCACCCTGTTCCTAGCATTTCCCCAGGAGAAGTGAAAGGCTGTGTTCGCACCAAACCTGGTACATGGACAGTCACAGCAGCTTCAGACCCACATGTCCAGGGGGTGAAGTAGATTCATAGTAACAGGAAGTAGTGTGTGTGCACCTGGGAACCACACAGCACTCGAGAGAATAAGGCACGGATGCACACAGCAGCCTGGAAAACTCACACGGAGCGGAAGAAGCCAGGAGAAAGTGTGTGCATGTTGTAACACTCCATGTGGTAAAGTTTTTGAAAAGGCAAACTAATCTACAGTGACAGGCGATCTGTGGTTGGGGAGGGCAGGGAGGGCAGACAGGGCCACCATGTTTAAATTGCATGGTACAGCTCTAACATTCTAAGTGACATGGTCAGTGAAACCTGGCTCAGCACTTAGAGCTGAGGTGGGGCAGGAGGGGACAAGATGGGGCCGTAGACCTGCTCATTGCCTCGGTGGTTGGGACAGGCCCACGAATGAGCACGTATGTCAAACGTGTGCAGCTGTGTTCTCTAACGCTGTGCGCTAGGGTCTGTTACACTTCAATCAAGTTGTCTGTAAAACCATAAAACCTGCTTCCTGAGCCTCAGCCCCCAGAGCTTCTGACTTTATTGGTCCAGGCGGGACAACACGGCTGTCATGTTTATGAAATGGCCCCTGATGTACAGTTGGTTGTGATGAGGACCTTGTTGACTTCTGTTAAGAAGCTGAGGCCATAGAGAGGAGGCTCCAGCCAAGCCTTGTTTGTGGATTTGCTTATCTGTTTATTTTTATGGTTATGTAACAGATATAGACAGTTTCCAGGTGGATAATGCATAAAGATCAAATCAGTGTACTTGTGATATCCATTATTCCCTTAAACATTGTCTTTTATTTTCTTTCCTCTTTTTTTTGAGGCAGTTTCACTCTGCTGCCAGGGCTGGAGTGCTGTGGCCTCATCATAGCTCACAGCAACCTCAGACTCCTGGGTTCAAGTGATCCTCCTGCCTCAGCCTCCCAGTAACTGGGACAACAGGTGCCCACAACAGTCCCTGGTTAGCTTTTCTATTTTTATTTTTTATTTTATTTTTTTTTTTTTCCACTTTTCCAAACTTTATTAAAGAAAAAAACAGTGGTGGTAAATCTCTAAAACATCATCAATTTTCTGAGATTCCTCCCTCGAAAAATGTGACATTTGATTTCCAAACACATGCCAGAAGTGTACATGGATCCCAACTGCACCAAGCAGGTGAGGGGCTGAAGGCTTAGTGTTCATCTTCCGACCTTCCCCAGTCTGTGTTCTGTCTTTGGGTCAGCAATAATCGCCTGAACAGCTACTATGGCTTCATTAATTTTTGT